>CAUYRT010067926.1:0-67510 GCA_963574885.1 Lepilemur ruficaudatus | reverse complement strand
CTCACAGCAACCTCAAACTCCTGGGCTCAAGTGATCCTCCTGCCTCAGCCTCCTGAGTAGCTGGGACTACAGGCATGTGCCACCATGCCCAGCTAATTTTTTCCATATATTTTTAGTTGTCCAGCCAATTTCTATTTTTAGAATAGAAATGGGGTCTCGCTCTTGCTCAGGCTGGTCTCGAACTCCTGACCTCTAGCAATCCTCCTGCCTCAGCCTCCCAGAGTGCTAGTATTACAGGTGCAAGCCTCTGCACCCAGCCATTGACAAGCCTTTTAACCTTGACTGGTTATTTCAATTCTGCAAGAGTACGGACTGGATAACTTGATCAGGCTGCATGCTTAATATTTTTGCATCTCTAAATTCTAGTTTTGTCCCTTTCTCTAAGTTTTTAATGTAGTTTCTGCCAGGACCTTTAATCTCTTTGCTGTCCCGATCTTAGACTGAAAATGCTTCTTTTTAACCAGATTTGATTAATAAAATGGAAATAACTCACATTGGCATATTACTATTTTACTATCCAACCTATATTTGTCCTTTTGTTATTATTCTGTTTGTATAAATCTTCACTTGTTCTCAAGCCAGAGTTTCTGTTAGATTATGGGCTCTGAGAGGCCAGGACTTGATAGGAGTAATTCTGTTTAGTAGGCACCAACTTAGTGGTTCTCAAAGTGGGATCCCTGGAGCAGCAGCACCAACATTATCTGGAAACTTGTTAGAAATGCACTCCCCACCTAATGAATCAGAGGCTCTGGGGCAAGGGCCCATAGATCTGTGCATTACCAAGCCCTCCAACCAGTCTGATGCACTTTGAAGTTTGAGAAGCACTGTTTTATCTCATACTTAGTTGGAAGGAAGCAGAGTGGTGTTTGTTGGGTAGCCATTAGGAACCAGTCTCCTCAATGGTGACTTCAACTAAATTGCTTCATGATAATTCTTAAAGCCCATAAGTCTGTATCACTAGCAAGCCCCTGTCCTGACTAGGTCTATGCCCTTGGTCGAGTTATTTAATTATTCTGTTCCTAAGTTAATTTATCTATAAAATAGACATAATAGAAATGCCTACGATTTAGGGCTGTTGGGAAGATTAGATCTGCTGGTATATGAAAAACCCTACAATACATGAAGGTCTTACATGTCTTTGATGCCTTACTATTATTATCTAATAAAATATATACTATTATTATCAATTACAATTTTTATGGAGATCCTAGTAAGTTAAGTAACATAACAGATGCGATACAACTAAAATAGTAGAAGCCTGAAGTCAATGTCAGATTTATCTTCTTCTGAAGGAAAATCTTTTTTGTCTTCCCTCTCTCACTGTATACCAATGATATTTGAACCACATGTTTTGTTGCCTATATACACATATATTTCCTTCTCTTATGCTCCTCAATGCTGCTACGATAGACTGGCTTCCTTAAACATCACGGGGGAGTTATGCCTTATGTTGCCCAATATCTGGCATAGCACCTAGAAATAGATACTCAGTAAATAGCAGTTAATTGATAAAGAATAAAGTTATGGCTAAAGTTATGGTAAAATGAAATGAAATCAGAGATTACAGATATTATGTTAAAAAATATCTCTTTTTCCTCCTCTATTTTTGATAGACATATGTCAGAGTAGCCAAGGTAGGTACACAAGCATAAAAACCTACATGGTATCTGACTAAATCCCTTCCATGTATCAATGCCCAGCCATATAAGTAGCAGAAAAATATGCAAGCGTTTATGTATTTTCCTGTTCTATAGAAAAGTATTTGTTATTGAAAGAAAGCTGTTTTACCTTATAGAATCATGAGAAATAATTTTGTATCTTGAGATTAAATTATTCTGAGGAAAGTTTGTACAGATTTCACATTGAGCAGTTGACAACTAGAAGAAATAATGTTCAATAAAAACATTTTTATTAATAAAAACAAAGATTTTGGTACACAAAACTCAACTCATAATAATTATAATTTTACTATATAACCACACAATAATACCTATTGTGCCAATTATATTAGATTTTTTTGAACCTGTATATTTTCAAATACTGTACTCTTCTTTGGAAGTGGGAGGATTGACAATTTACTCTCAAGAACCAAATAATATAGTATGTAGAATAACCACTGGCCGAGCTGGCCTTGTGATTGGAGGGGGGAAAAGAAAAGTGAGTGAGAAATTTGTTGTCATTAGAAAAAGCATAAAAGC
The DNA here is from genome assembly GCA_963574885.1 of Lepilemur ruficaudatus. Lineage (NCBI taxonomy): Eukaryota > Metazoa > Chordata > Mammalia > Primates > Lepilemuridae > Lepilemur > Lepilemur ruficaudatus. The sequence continues at coordinate 65,312 of CAUYRT010067926.1, read as the reverse complement.
TGTGTGGTAATTCAGATCTTGCAAGAGGGGATGAAAACAATACAAGGAAGAGAGAGATTCTGTTTTGGAAATAAAGCGATAGAAGAGGAATGAATGAAGATACCCATGTATTTTTGAAATAGAGAATAAGAAAATTGAAGTTCTTCACAGGATAACTTTAATCCTCTTAAAAAATGTATGAACAAGTCATGTCATAGCAGGAGAGAGAAGCAGGTGCAGAATGGGCACAGAATGTATTCACTTTGGTGGATACAGCATTAACAATATAATGGGCAGCTGTAAAACTGTCTACATTTAAAAGTACTGAGAAGGAGAGAAAAGAAAGGCAAAGGCAGTAAGATGTAATCCTCACAATATAAAAACAAAAACACCAAAATATAAAAATGAAAAATAAGGAGACAGTGATGCAATCCCTGGCAGAAGAGAATTTCATGAAGGAAGAAATGATTAGCAAGTAGTCCATGCTGCAAATGTTCCAGGGTGATGCTGACTTTAAAATAAACCTAGTCAGTTTTCCATGTAATGGAAAAATAATAGTAATGATGATGAAACGTGAGCAACGCAGAGGGCTAGTTGTGTGGTAGCACAATAAAAAAAATAATGGAGAAAAAAGTTTCAATGTAGCACTTTTCTTTTCCAGAGATCAGAAGATTGAAAGGATTTTATGAAACATCATCTAATTGACATAGGGTAGATTTGAGTGGAGGGGAGCTTAGGAGGAGACAGAAGTTGCGGGGCACTTCACATACGTGATCTATGACTATCCCATTTTAGAGGTAAACTGTGGCTTCCGAAGCTTTAAGTAGCTTGCTAATATTGTTAATGTGAAGATCTGATCCACATGTTTCTGGGTTGGGGCCTTGGATTCTGTATTTCTGACAAGGACAGAACTATCAGTGAAAATGTGCATCTTAACAAAAATCCCAGATGATTTTTTATGTACATTTAAGTTGGGGAGGTACTGCCACATACTTTACTTTTGCCTCTGTGTTGTCAATTGGTAAGAAAGAATGGCAAGGATAAAAGAAGAGGATGCAAGGTACTTTCCAGGGCTTTATTAAAGTAGCCAGCCATGGAGAGTAAGCTAAAAAGGGACCAGTACATACCCAAATACTGTTAAATACTTTCAGAACAGGGAGGGATAAGGATCTACTAGTCATGATAGCAACTGTAAGACTAAAGCTACAAGTTTAGCTGGTGCAACAGTTAGAGTGAAATGAAGATCAATGTTGCTACAGTTACCAATTTACATAAAGGTTAAACCAATACTGTGGGCTTTCACACCTTATTACAGATTTTCCAATAAAACTACGTCCTGTAACTAAAGGATCATTGTATTATGCTGGAAATCACAATTTACAATTTTGACTTCTTTTCAAATGTAGGGATATCTATAACATGGCAACTTTTATGTTGAGTGTTATTATATTTCTTTCTGCCTTACTAATTAGTGTGGCTGATTGTCAGCTTAGGAAAATTATGACAATGTCACTCATGAAAAACTTTAGAGAATCTTTTATTATTGTATCCGTTTATAGTTTGAGGTTATTGTTGTCAATCATATCAACAACATCAAACATTTTTATAACATTTTAATGGTTTGAATAATTTAGAGATACATTTTTCAGAGTAGTAATGTGTAAGTCAAAATATTAAACATAAGGATATATATATTTTGATTAAGAGACACAAACTCCCACTCCTAAATGGATTGTTTAATGTTTCTATACAACTTTTTTATTTTAATTCTTTAATTTTTAATTATATAATTATATATATTTATAGGATACATGCTGTATTCTAATATAGCCATGCACTGTGTAATAGTCAAATCAGGGTAATTAGGTATCCGTCACTTCAAGCATTTATCATTTTTTTGTGTTAGGAACACTCCAATTCTTTTTTAGTTATTTGAAAGTATACTATAACTTATTGTTGGCTAAAGTTACTTTGTTGTGCTGTCAAATATTGTTCATTCTATCTATCTATGTTTTTGCACCTACTAACCATCCCCACTTTATCCCACCCTCCCTACTATACTTCACAGCTTCTGGTAACCATCATTCTCCCCTTTGTCTCTGTGAAATTAATTTTTTTAATATTTACTTCCCATATGAGTGAAAACACGCAAGATTGTCTTTCTGTGCTTAGCTTATTTCACTTAACATAATTTCCTTTAGTTCCATCTGTGTTGTTGCAAATGATGGGATTTCATTATTTTTTAATAGCTGAATAATATTCCATTGTGTGCATGTACCACATTTTCATTTTCTGTTCATCTGTTGATAGACACTTAGGTTGATTCTAAATCCTGGCTATTGTGAATAGTGCTGCAATAAACACAGTAGTGCAGATACCTTTTTGATACACTGATTTCCTTTTTTCTCTATATAACTTTGACATCAAAATCTTTATAATAGTTTCATTTTATAACTTTTTAGTGAGCATAAACTTTATTTAGAGGTTTTTGACATTTTTTATTTTGTGAGCATAATTTAAAAACAGGTATCCATTCATTTAGAATCATTTCAAAGGCACCACTACGAATAGGCTAAATGCCAGCCTACAATTTTATTGGCGACATTTTAAAAAAAATTTCTAATCATGCATTTTGTTATGTAATAGTTTTCAAGTGACCTTAAAGTAAACAATGAAATCCTCACAAAAGCCCTGGGAGGTTAATAGTTTGTCTTGTTAATTCATAGATAACCTCTTTCCTCAGTGGATTTTAGACTATGGGAGCAGAGAGTGTCATTTCTTTCTTTTTTGTTGTCATACTTCTATTTATCCTAGTATATATACTAATATTAATGCATAATAGAAAGTTAAGAAATTCAGACAATTTTGAGTCCCCAAGGGAATATTCTACACAATTAATTTTGTAAGATAATAAAAGGTATCCAAATTATTTAAGAGATAAACTAATAGGGTAATAAAAAGCACTTTTAAAAATAGCAACTTTATTGAGATATAATTCACATAACATAAAATTTATTTTTTAATGTTTTAAATTATACAATCATATCAATTTAGTGTATTCACAAAGGTATATAACCAGCACCACCATCTAATTTTAAAACATTTTTATTACTCCCCTCAAAAAATCCAGTATCCATTAATAGTCATTTCTTATTTCTCCTACCTTTTATTCCCTGAAAAACAGTAAGCTACTTTTTGTTTCTATAGAACTTATTTCTCTCTCATGTTCAAGAAATAATTCCTCCAAGTCTGAGGTGACACGCTATGTTGTCTATGATCCAGGTTCCTCCTATCTTAGTGTTCTGTTTTGAAGTTTAAGAGAATAATGAGGATGAGGTGCCCTCTTATGATACAAAATGACTGCTAGAGCGCCAAGTATTAGTTATGTATTCTACCCAGAAATCAAAGGGAGGAAGAGACAAAGATGAACACACTTCCTACATTCAGTGACGCTTAGACATTGCTCACTCCACTTCCACAAGCATGCTTTTGCCAGAACTTAATCTTACGACGCTGAGATTGGGTATCATTGTCTTTTCCAAGTGGCCATGAACCTAGCTAGAAATCGTGGATTCTTTTACTAAAAAGTAAGGCAAAATGGATATTGGAGATAACTAAAAGTTTCTGCCAACTTAAACTCACTTGAACTTATTTAAAACTTATTTAAAACTTCTTAAACTAGAGTTTGGAACACTAAAGGGCAATCCTTATAAGAGATTATAGATTGCAATGGCAGAATGTTGAGCTTTTGATAGTAGCAATTAAATATAAAATCATTAACTATAATATTAGCAACCAGGATATAAAATCTATGACCATATTTATTTATCATTTTAACCTCATAGTCTAGTGTGATAGTAGCTAGTAAATAAGTGTTCAGTAAATACTTGTTGAATAAATGAATTAATTACTGAACTAGCATTATATAGCACTTCATAGTTATACAAGAGATTTGCATAGATTATTCATGGGATGGGTTGATAGTCCCACCAGCCATCACTGCTTGTCACTCCAACTTTCTCCTAGGGTTTAAGATCTGTTTTGTAAGAAATGATCCAGGCAGGCATTGAATAACACACTGAGAAGATATGGATATCACTGAGCTAAGGTGAAATCCAGCACGTAAACAGAGGGTAGTTTTCTTCCTAAGGGTCTATCTAGTGATTATTTTTTTATTGCAGCATTTAGATTTCTGTTGGTTATTTACTGAGATTTTATAATATGCAAGGTTTTACTGAAAACAGTCTACTTTTATCCAAATATGTTACCTACAATTATAATAAAAATTGTGTTTCTGAGAAGATAAGCTTGACAGTCTTAAATGAAATAAGAGTTCAAAGGTTTTTTAAAAGCATTATTTGCATTTTTCTAAGGGATAGAAGGCTATCTAGTTTTCTAAGAAAGTGTTTCTGATAACCTATGCCAAAATTGTCTTTATATTAAATGTAATTTACATATTTTGTAAAATTGTATGTATTCTAAAATTTATTGACAGAAAACTCTGGAAATTGTCATGCCTGATAAATAATGTATAGTTTCAATTTAACATTTAATGAGCTAGGCACTGTGTGGCTGTCACTATCTAAAATTAATCATAGTATATTGGAGTTGTAAGACTTTCAGGTTTTTAATTTATTTACTGTTCTTGTAGAAGTATGAAAAATTAGGATATAGCCATATAACTGCTTTATGGAGTTGAAATTTTAAATTTGTTTTTAAATTGACTAAAATGGAATCCCCTAATTTCTTTCACACTTTCTTCTCATTAAAAGACTCTGAATCTCTGTGTTACATATAACTAGAGGGTAGGAGAGTTTGTGCTTGAAATTCAGCTGTATAACTTACTAACTCTGTGCCCTTGGATACATTTGTTAACCTCTCTGGTCAATTTTTTTATCTATACAGTAAAGATGCTTATGATACCTGGTAGTATTCCTATTGGGATTAAATGAAATAAAGCTTTTGACACACTTCCTGGCACACAGTATGTGTTCGATAAATGTTAACCATTATTGTTACCTAGGGCCCCACTCACAGTCTTCCCAAACAGAATAATGGCCAGCCTAGAATTTTGTATCCTGAAATCATCTTATTCCTTGCTCCAGCAGAGACAATAAAAGCAGAAAGCCATAGTAGAAGTATGAACCTGGGCGGTCTGCAAGGTTAAGCCATAGGCACTGGGATTTGTAAAAGGAATGGGCAGGAGAGACAACATCTTTAGACAGCGTAAATAGTGCCTACCAACCTGAGAATGGGGAGACCTGGAACAGTGGCCAATAACTGAAATGAAGATTATTGAAGATTAATGAAGATGATTGAAGATTTCATTCCACACTGACATTTCAATTTGCAGAATAAGAATAACACATTTTGATGTCAATGTTTGCGCCTCTGTGATAGTGATATTTTGTTTACCTCTAACATTTCATCACATGGATATTAGAGACTTTTTATTTCACCCCTCAAGTGGTTCTTTTCAAGTGGTTCTTTTCAGTGTTGGATTCACAATTACACAGTATAATCCCTCCTAAGAGTTAAATATTATTTCTTCTTCAGATAATTGATGTCATATAATGTTTTCTTCAATTATGATAGAAACCAGTTGAAACGTTTTAATATATAGATACCTGAGCAAAACAAACATATCCTCCAAAATAATACCAACCATTAAGGCATTGACATAATAGATTCAATCTATTATAATTTCTCTTTTATTAACTTATAGTGCATTTACCTAGACATCACATAGTAGAGCACATACTGGTAAACCTACCAGTCGTTAGTGAATTTTCTAAAGAGTTTAAAACTACTGCTAATTTCTTCAATGAGAGCAGTGATTAAATCTTCATTTTACCTTTTTTTGTTCATGCAGAACAGTATCTATCTAGAATTAAATAAATTTAAGGGCTTAATAAGGTGTGTTGATTAGTAAGTTACCACTGCATCAAAATGACAAAACATTTACAAAGGGTGCAGTGTATGAAATAAGGTCACAGATGGTAACCAAGTGACCTACTTTAAAAAAATATTAACCAATGCCATAAAATGTTATCATTAAATAAAATATATTAAATAATTTAGGATTTATAATGAACTATAGAGTACTCTGTAGCCCATAAAATTATGGTATATCACAAATTTATAAAACAGTAATGTTCATGGAGAGTTATTTATTATTCAGTGATTAAAACATAGATAAAAATAGGGTTGTAGTATGATAACATTTGTGTACATGATTGCATGTGTATATGTGTATGGATGTGTTTATATTTGACATTGTTGAATGAATGTAACAGAGAAGGTTCTCTAAAATAATATATGCAAAATATATTATGCTTGCAAGTGTATCCATCATCAATAGTCTCACAAGAAACAAAGGAGAAAATAAAGACTGTCTGCTTGTTTGTCATTCCTACATTAAAGAGGCCAAATTAGAGTAACGAATCTTAAATGACAATAGTTTGATGTGAGCTAAGTAACTGATAATGCTATTTCAAACAAATATTGTAGTCAAAAATATTTGTCATGTTATAGTGTACATTAATGGCTCATACAATAACTTCTCATAATATTGAATATTTATGATTTTATGGTGCTGGAATTAAAATTGGATAGGGTCAGTACTAATAAAGAATGTTTTTGGTTGTATTTCTCTAGGTCTCAGGGTGGTGAACTTTCTCTTTGAATTCCTAACCTGTGAGTTTACGGTAAGATTATAATTAATATACTTAATTTTAGAGTTGTTTTCTTTTTTATTACCTCTTTTTCATAGTGCCCAGTTTTTAAAAGGAAAGGAAATTGGTATCATTTATTTGCTATTTGTTTCCATGACTGTTGAAGAAACTGTATAATATTTTCTTTCAATTTTTTTTTATGTTTTGAGTAGATTGTAATAATATAGTTATTTAATACAGTCTTTGATAGGTTTCTAAGTGAATTTGGAGGCATACTTCAAAAAGGTAAAGATTTATGTCACTGAAAAAAGTTTTTTGGACATGAATGACAATTTTATATATTAAATTTTTCATAGCAAGGTCTATTTGATGCCAATGAATAGAGGCAATGAGTCATTGAAAATAAAATTTATTTTATCAACTGTCAAGATTTATCAAAATTAGGTTCCCCTATGAAAGCTTGATGTTAGAGCTTCAGGGAGTTAACAGTAAAATAAGTAACTATGGAAATAAAATGATAAGAAATAACAAGTGACTTCTAAGGCAGTTTGTTAGGCATTATTTATTTGTTAACTTCTACGGTTAAATTTATTCAATAACATTTGTTAAAATGTGAATCTGGATTATAATAATAATTGATTACTATAGAATATATGTAAACTTGGGTTTATTTGTATTGCTGTGGAACTGATAAACTTAATGTCTAGTAAGACAACTTTCAGAGTTTATCTGTTCCTTGATAGTAAACATAATAAAAGGTTTAGCTTGCAATCAGTATATAAAATCCAGATAATATAGGTATACAAATACCTATAATAGTTGGAGAGAGTATATAAATACCTATAATATACAAATAGTTGGAGATACAAATATCTAATATACAAATATCTAATATAGAAATATAATAGTTGGAGAGAGTATACAAATACCTATAATAGTTCTCTCAATAGTTGGAGAGAAATGATATTCTTGGAAACACAAAGGCAATTGATTAGAGCTCTTTTTATTTGCACATATAGTATTATTGAAATGTATCTTTAGGAAGCTGTTTTAAATGATTATAGACAACAAACATCTCTAGGAACTTTAAGGTATACTTTTTGGTTACTTTTTTTTTAAGAAACACACAACATAGTATTATTAAAAACAGGTGTCATATGGAAGTAAAGGGAAATTCCTCAGCCCTACCAGGAGGATTTTGCTGATAATGAAAGAAATTTTGATGAATTACTTGAATGTGTATAGAGTAATAATTTTATCCCCAAGAAGTACACTTTTAAGTTGCAAATTATATTTCACAAATATACTTGAATGAACTTTTTAATAAATTATTTCAACTTATAAAATGGAATAATTTTAAAAAAATTAGTGTCATCTCCAGTATTTTAAATCTTCTTATATAAATATATATACAGAAAATCACTCATATCTTAAGTGCACAGTCTCAGTGAATTATCACAAAATGAATCCACTCATATAACCAACACTCACATAAATTAAAAAATAAAAAGATCGAATGTTAGAATAAGTTCAAACTCCTGTTAGGCTCTTTCCTAGTCACTATACCCACAGAGCAGAGCGATGTCTCAACTTCTAGAAGTACACTTTGCCTCCTTTTTTTACATTCTACAAATGAAATTATACAATAGGTACTACTTTGTTTCTTTTGCTCAACATTATGTTTCTAAGATTGTTGTTACCTGCGGCAGTAAAACACTCATTTTCATTGCCGTGTGGTATTCAGTTGTGTGAAGATACCAAATTATGGACCCTTTCTATCATTGGTAGGCATTTAAGTAGCTGCCAGACTTTGGCTTTTATACATAGTGGTGATATGGACATCAGGAACATGTCTTTTAAGGAACACACGTATGCATTTTGTTGGGTATATAGGATATGCACATGTTTTGTTTTAGTAGATACAGTTCACCAAAGTGGTTATCAGTTTTTGAATGTAGGATATGAGAGTTCAGATGCTGCTATAGTAACTAACACTTGAGATTTTTCCTCTTCTAATTTTAGACATTTTGGTATATGCATAGAGGTATTTGAATATATTAAATTTGAATATCTTCAATATGTTAATTTGAATATCTTAAAGACTAATGTTATTAAACACTTGTTTTTATGCTTATTTTTCATGGGGATATTCTATTTTTTTTAAAGTATCCTATGTCTTTTGACCCTTTTCTTCCTGATTATCTGTCCTTTTTTATCAGTTCATAGGGAATATGTATATCCTCTGTTGGATATATACGACAGGGTGTGTGTATGTGTGTATCCAACAGACAACTTAAAATCAACTCACAATAGCCCATTATTAAAGTATCAAGAATTATAAGAGTTCGAATATCTGCCATGGTAATAAGAAAGCAAGAAATAGTATTTTGCTGCAACTTGCATGAACTGGAGGCCATTGTCCTAAGTGAAGTAACTCGGAACAGAAAAATAAATGCCAATGTTCACATTTATAAGTCAGAGCTAAACCGTGGCTACACGAGGGCACACAGAGTGATATGATGGACACTGGAGACTCATATGGCATAAGGGGTAGGGGATGAGGGATGAAAAATTACCCCGTTGTACCCTATGGTGTACAACCTACGCTAGCTGGATAATGTGTACACCAAAAGCCCAGACTCTACGACTGTACGATACATACATATAACAGAACTCAACTTGTACCTCCTAAGCCTACTAGAAATGTTAAAAAAAAGAAAAAAAAAATAGAAAACCTGCCATTGTATTAAAATAAGTATTTACACCACTCACTTTAGGAAACACCAAAAATTGGGGGTTTATTGTTTTCCTCTGAAAAGCTTGTTGTGAAACATTTACCAGAACACCGCTGGATAGGCATTGTATATTCAACTGATGGGTTTTCTAATTACTCTCCTGATAGTGTCTATTGACGAATAAAAGTTCTTAATTTGACTTATTACAGTTTATTGTTTTCCTCTTCTATAATAAGGGCTTTTTGTGTCTTGCTAAGAGATAATTTGCTTTGGCCGTTGTTGCTAAAATATTTTCCTATGGTTTCTCTAAATGCTTTATTGCTTAAACTTTTAATATTTCCAGGCATTACATTGTTCTGTGTTATTATCTTGTGTATTTAAGAGAGGTAACTAGGTAACTTTTATTAGAATATTAATTGTTCTGTGTATATTTTAATGTTTTTATTGTAAAATTCATATGTAAATATGAAGACTGATATTTTATTTAATAATTTAGTATAGCTATTAAGATAAGCAGTTAGTAATATTTTGTTAATATATGCATGTTTGCATAATCCATTATAAGTTTCTTAGACCACAAAAATGTTATGTGGCTAAAATTTTGAAATAAAAATTCAGCACTGTAACAAAATTATTTCACTTTAACCCTGAATTAATTATGATTATTTTTATCACAAGTTATTAAATGAACCAAAAGTATGCAATATAAATATAGAGGAACATTAAACATTCTCAGAATATTAAATTAACCTTTAGGCATTCAAATAAAATTATTGTTCAAATTTACTGCTTTTAAAATATTATGTTTAATAAATTGCATAAGCATATGACAGCTATAATAAATACAGCCTGAAGGATTAACTAGAGAATACTATTATATGCACTCTACTAAGATTTTATTTGCCTTGTGAGATATATATACACACACACACAGATTTTAAATGTATATTGGTCTGTCCAAAAAGTATCCAGCCATATAAAATATGAAGAACATATAAACAATGGCTGGATACTTTCCGGACAGACTGTAATACCTACACGTATATATGTGTTTTTTAATTTTTCATGGAAAATAACAGTGTATCACGTAACTGTTTTATGCCTGATAGGGAGGGTGGTATGAAAATCAATATTTCTTTCTTAAAAATCAGAATAAATTATGATAATGTTATGTTTGCCACAGTTTGTCCTTTTATGCACGTTTTTTGAATTGCATGTCTTTTTCTGCGTAAAATTATAATTTTGATTTAAATACATTCCTTTTTCTTCAAAATAATTAAAAATTTTTAGAAATGTAATGCAACATAATGGATTTAAATGATTATCTTTAAATGAAAAGTATAGTTACTTCAGCCGGCACAAATCTCATTTAGAATGTTTCCTTTCATCTCTGGGTCATTAATTCAAATCATGTCATGACTTCAGAGTAATTCGTAACTCAACACAATAAAGTACAATGGCAAAGTGGATAATACGTTATTTTTAATAATTAGTTACTTTTCAAATCTTCTAATATTAAAAAATCTGATATAGAAATTTTGGGACTTACAGTTGAAAATTCCTGAGACTAAAATAAAATTGAATTTCATTAATCCATATATTTGGATATTTGAAGCACATAGGATTTATTTCAAAGGGCTTTATTTAATTTTTTTAGTTTCTTACCTGTTTTAAGTAGCCAAATATGAGATATAGAATATACTAGTTAAAAGCCAATTAGGGGTTTTTTACTTTTATTCTATTATGAATCTCTGTAGCATAATGGAAGCAAGGAAAACATAGGTAAAACACAGAATGCTGTCTCGAAGTCTTGAAGATTGTTTCTAAGACTTGAAGCACTAATACCTCTGAACCTCTGCTAGCCATTCAAAATAAATAATAAGCTTATCTGAGAAAAACAGCATAGGCTACAGGAATAAATATTTCAAGATTTATTTCACATGTCCCTGAAGGTAAATGACAGTAAATGGGAAAAATCCGGTTGAGACAGAGACCAAGTATAAGGGCTGCCCGGAAAGTATCCAGCCACGTAACTGTTCTAGTTATATTAATAGTGGTGGATACTTTCTGGATAACCCTTGTATATAGATATTGATGCCTGCTAAATATACTTTAATTTTGTTTCATAGTGATGACAGGGCTTGGGGATAAATGAAGTTCAAAGACATACAGCTAACATCCTGCGTTGAAGGAAAATATTGGAAACTGAAGAAATATATTGAATGGTTTAATAGGCATTATTTGAATCCAAAATTGAAAGATTGATTTACGCAATAAAAGCCTAATCTAAAGTCATGAACACCCTTTGAAAAAGCAAAATTTAAAAGAAAATAATAGAAAAATATAATCAGAAAAAGAAAAATATAGCTAAAAAGTTTTTGTGATATAAATGAAGTTTGAATTTGAGAACACAGTTATTGGATGCAAAGCTATCCTCTGGGTTTTTGTTGTTGCTGTTCCTTTTCAATAATACATTGATTACACATAACTGTTAAAGTGCAGTTTTGTGGAGGTTTTTTCCCCAGAAAAAATATGTAGAGAAAATGGAGTTTTACTTCTGATGGACACTTTCAACTGATATTTATGAAAAACTGGTTCAATGATATTTACTTATTACAAAATGCCTCACCTAAATCCTTTAGTCTGAATACATATGGATTATCACCTCTACACACCTTTGGGTAGATTGTTCCTATCTGGCTAGCTCACACATAATTCTGATTAAATAAATTATCCTTCTGTGAATCCCCTAGGCTTAACTTTTAATACTTACTCTATATTATTTCCACACTATATCTAGCCTTCCTTCTGCTCCCAACATGTCAGACACAAGTAATTTAGTTGCTAAGACTTTTCCATTTGTCTAAAGGCAAACTTTATCAACCTTTATGAATATCTGTATGTTATCTTGCTCCCTGTTTGATATACTGTGGATATCTGGGAGAATCAAGATTAGACTTTGTCGATTCGACTTGTTGATAATAAAGTGGAGGGGGAAAAGAGAGCTTTAGAGCATATTTAAGCTTACTAAAGCCTTTCGACAGAATATATTTAATTCTGGTAGCAATATAATAGATGGGATTTCATTGTAAAGCTGAGCAAAATTCAGCTTCTAGTATGTCAGCTTTACATGACAGACTATTAATAAACTGCCACTGTTATCACTTGATACCAATCTTTGGTGACTGCCTTTTTTTGAACTTGAAACTCAGGTGTATTTTTTAAAGTAATCTTTACTTTGTGGATCAGTTTCTTCCTTTAAATACCTTTTTTCTTTCCTCTGCTTTATAGAAATCGTGTCATTTAATTAATTCAATTTCATTACACTAACAAATTCCAAAAATCACTAGGTCATTAGCTAAGTATAGATAGATAGGTAGATAGATGGGTTTTATTATTATTATTTGATAAAGATGAGGGCAATGGCAAAGAAAGAATTAAGAAAGAGAATTGACTTTAAACTTGGAATCATGACCATTATCTGATAAAATTACACAGTGGGAAAACTCCATTTTCTCAACGAATGTTTCCCACGTCTTTGCATTTTCCTCTCTTTTATTCACCACTCCTTGTAGATACCCATTTTCTGTTGCCCATATACTCTTTAATTCAACAAAACACACTGAACATCTGTATGTACTAGGCCCCGGGCTAGTATTAGGAAGGAGTCTACAGGGCCTGTAGGGAATTTGCAGTGCTGGAGAATTTGGGGGGTCTCTGATCATCCTCTAGCTACAGAAAGGTTGTCACCTAGGAAGTTCTCTATGTATATACATCATTGTCACTCCATCAAAAGTTATCCATAAGAGCCTCTTTCTATTGAGTTGTTGTAATTAATAGGTTAATGGACATAGCATCTGATGATGGTAAAGAAAGTGTGTACAATGTTAGAGCAAAGCATGTAGAAAAACCTATAAATCCATAGAGGTGTAACTTACTGAGTTGCAAATAGCATATATTTCTTCATTGCCATGGTTGGATGGTTATTGTTAAAAACTGTTTATGTGTTGGGCAAAGCTGGAAATCAGAGTCTGTATTTTCAGTCAGGTATTCATCAGAATTTACTGAGCATTTGTTTATTACATGGTCACATACTCTTCTGGATGGTTTTATACAAATAAAATAAAGTTCTTTTTTATAAAAAAACAGAATATATGAAATGTAGTAAAGATGAGAAATCAGAATATTTGTGGAACTTAGGAAGCGATTCTGCCTATAATTAATTGTGTGACCTGACATCAGTAATTTATTTTCTCAGGTCTTCCGTATGTTCAAATGAAAAACAAGGAGGATATGCACTGGGAATTTTGAATCCTTTCAAGCTTTAAATTTAATTATTCTAATTGAATCAGTTGGGATGCTTTGAGCCACAAGTTACAGGAAACTGGCTTGCTTAGGCTCTAAGAAAGGTTTAGTATTATGCAAACAAGAAGTTAAACAGTTGTAGAATTTCTTGGATGACTCACTGACATCATCAAGGACCTATGTTCTTTCCATCTTTGTTCCCTGTCACAGGTTTGTTCTTGGCCAACTTCCCTCACTATTGAAAGGTGCTTGCTGTGATTATAGGTTTTACATCCAGATACAAGATACCCAGTAGGAAAAAAGGAACTCTACCTTCTTTGTTTGCCTTTTAAGATTAAAGAAGCTTTTCAGACAATTCCCACCCATCTGCCTAGTGCCAACAAATATCCCTTCACATCTCTTTGATCAAATGGGTCATATGCACTAGCCTGAGAGTATCAGTTACTGTTTAGTTTAGACCAATCGTGTTTACCCTTTGCAGCTGAAAATGTGTCCTGCTTCCACATAAGCTCAAGGCTGCACAGGGGAAAAAAAAAAATGGAAAGCTAAAAAACTTCAAGTTCCCTGAAGAAGCAGAAAAAAAGGAACAGTTCTTGGCCAGGCAACCAGCAATATCTGTTATACTTATTATGCAGTGTTGGTGTTTTACATCCTTCCTGAATTAAAACTTTATTTTCCCTAAGGACATAATAAACTGTGGGTTTACTTTAGAATGAAAAGTTTCCAGGGATAATCAAATCAAATTAAACAGGCAATTGCCTGCAAAGTAGGCAATTCCTATTGTTTACATTCACATCCCTTCTCAAAATTCTTTAGTGACTTCTCATTTTCAAGAGAATAATTTAAAAATGTACAAATTAAAATTTGGTCTCTCCCTCCATTATGCAGCTCTGTTCCCATCCATAACCACCTGCATACATGTACCATTTGTTCTCAATCTGCTGCCTTCACCCAGGCTGTTCTCTCAACAAGACACTATCAGCCCTGGCAGGACTCCCCACCTCTCCAGTCAGTCCTATCTGTAACTCTACTCTGACCACAACCCACTCACGCATATTTGACTGTCAGAAAAGGTACAACTTTTTCTTTCATTCCTCCAAGGTTCATCTCAAATGCCACTTCTTCTGTGCAATATTTTGTGAATCCTCAGGCAAACTGGGGGCTCTTTCGTCTTCCCATTGAGCTTCAACCATATTCCCATTAGATTGATGAATTTATTGTTTTGTATCTTCTTCATGACCTCTCTCTGCACTGGACTCTCCATGTTTTGAGGGTAAAGCTAGCATCCTTGCTGCCTTTGTGTTTGACTCTGTAATAATTGGCATAAGGCAAGGTTTATTGTATGTTCCCTAGGGCAGCAAATATTTGGAATCTTTTTTTTTCTTTGTCCATGATAAGACAATAAGATATCCCAGAGGAGTGCTTCTCAAAATTTCTCACACTTCAAAATGTTTTTCTGCCCCACCCAAAACTTGACTGGCAGAGGATGATTGATGAAATATAATTAATAATGACCCACCACAGGTGTAACTTTTTAAAAATGTGGTGTTTAATCTTTTTAAATTGTGTTGGTTTTCTATTCTATGTAGTGTTTAGTCTTTTAAAACCATGCTAAATATATATTCTGTGTCTTAAGACATCTAGGATTTATTTAGCATAGAATAATGTTTATGTATCATTATGTAAAATCGATTCTCTAGGAAGAATCATAATGTTTACCCTGATACACTAGGCCAACCATTAAAAGCTCTCTAAAAGGTTTAATTTTCTTAGAGAATAGAAAATAATCTGTGAATATGAAATTTTGTCCACAATACCATAGTTCATTTTTGTACTCTTGAGTAATTAACTTAACGTCATTGTACATTAAACAAGCAAACTAATAAAATCCTTATGGTTATGTTATAATTTACCTTCATATATATCACTGTTTTTGAAAGATTAACATGCACAAATTATTTTCATCTCATTGAATTCAAAATTGCATGTAAGTAGACAGTAACAGTCTTTAAAATATAACAATAGTTTGATTTGTGTTGTCCATTTATAAATGTAACTAGTAGATGAGGAGAATTTTAGATAACTACTGAAATTGCTGAAGAAAAAAATCTGCAGGAGATTTTTAGAGATTTTTAAAGCACACCATAGCAGCATAGCATTTAAGTTGTCACAAATGAGGAGGCAGCCATAAATGACTCATCCTGTGTCCATCATAGCATATTTATAAATCCCTCTGACACCTCTGGCCTATCAGAGAGCAGAAAAATGAAATTATAGATTCCCTACTATAGATGACACCATCAACAAAAGGGTTTAGGGAAGAGTTATTTGGTCATTTTCATTTATCTCATTTCTCTCCATTCCATCTTTGACAGCTCTAACATAAGAGGTCTTCAAAATCCCAGGAAGCAGGGCCAAAGTTTAATATTCTGTTCTCTTTTTACCAAGGACATTTTGTTGGTTTTATAAATGCACAAAAAATGAATAATATGCACAGTTTCTGGAAGTATGTTATAGAAAAACATAAAAAGTGATTTTAAAGAGACCTATAGTGTATTTTTTGACATTTGTGGATATTTGAAGCATTTTCTTATTTCTTGTATCTTAAAAAGATTAAAAATATTTTATATACTAATAAATTTGACAAAATAAGAAAAAGGAAAACAGAAAGGAAAGTCATTCTTCATAAATCCATCATCATCCTGGGTTCATATTCTAAAGTATCAAGATAAACTGGATTTTTACACTTTCCAGTCCTTGTACAGATGTGAATGTAGATGCCATCATTCAAAACATGCAATTCTTTCCAATTGTAAACTTCATTAAGATTTCTAGTCACAAAGATTGTATCTCCATTTTTACATAATCTTCAGTCTAGCGGGCTAAAAGTTGCAAATGGAGAGGGAAATTAATAAAATATCTGTTGCTTTACAGTTGCCAATTTAGATAATCTTTTCCACTTTACATAACCATTTATTATTACTAAATTTTAATAAAATATTTGAGTATTACTTTTCTTTTTATTAAACTTTTTATGGTATTATATATGATGAAGACAGTTAGGAAATGGAAGACCTTGAGATTTATATAATTTGAAAACTAGATGTCATTAATGTAAATTTTTCTGAAGCAACTATGTGTTCCATAATAGGGTAGCCTTAGGTACGCTGAAAAAGAAGTATAAAATACAAGTCTCTATTTTGCTTAGCTTAGATTTCTGGAGGCAGAACAACAAATATCCTCAGAAATAAATATAAATGTGAAACTTCATATGTTTTTCTAAGTGCTAATAAATCCAAAGAGAGTCACTCTTCTATGGACTAGAATTAGGGGAAAAATCATATAGATAGGATGTCTTGAGTTGCATATTAATACTGAGGTTCCTAAATATAATGACCTTCAGAAATCTTGGGAAGGTTTCAAGAAATATAAATCCCAGTATTCATTCCAGTGATTTTGGTTCAGTAAGTTTAAAGGAAGAAGACTAAGCTCTAAATCAGAGATCCTCAAAATTTGGTGTGTGTGAGAATCATCTGGTAAATCTGATTTAAAAATGTGGATTCATGGGCTCATCCCATGAACTGCATTCTCATTTAGTTGATCTAATGTGGAGTCAGAAACTCTTTAAAGTTTTGATTTAAATTAACAAGACCCTCCCCTCATCCCTCACTCTTACCCTGTATGCCAGGGAGGTTCTGATTGAATTTATTTCTAAACAATAACAGGAGAAACATCCCTCCAGACTGATGGAAATTTGGAGGGAGAGTTCTCCAAGAACCTAAGTGCTGTTGGTTGGTGGGGAAAGCACCTCAGAATCTCCTGTGGAGGGTTAGTATATGACTGTCTGAGCTCCACCTCAGGTTAATGAGTAAGAATCTCCAAGGTAGGCCCCAGTTACCTGCAAAGCTCAGCAGGTGATTCTAATAGGCCCTGTGCCTGATTCAGTCATTACAGCTCCGCTTGGGAGACTATGTCCAGGTGACATGTTATTCTAGTCGTCCGCAAACTTTGGTAGGTATCAGAATCACCTAGAGAACTTGGTAAACATAAAAGAGCCCAAGCCCTCGCCTAATTAATTGAGCCTAGGCCTCCTTGTCTTTTACTTGCTCTCCAAGCGACTCTTAGGTGCACTTGGTTTGAGAACCACTGGGCTAAGTTATATGGAGAAGAATGCAGAGATAGCCACTGGATAAGGTTAAATGAAGTTTTAAACACTCAGGTAAAGCATGTTGGTTCATTGTCAATAAGAACTAATTCTAGTTCTTTAGTGTGAGAAAGACAAGAGAAAAATATTGCTTGAGCATACTAATATATCAGTGATCTCTTTCATATGTCATAGATGTGGTGCATGGGGTATTAAAGGAAAATTTATGGTTTTGTTTATATGGATGCAGAATGATTTTCATATAATAAAATGTTATATCCTTGACGTAAAAGCCTAGCATCAACAACTGGCCTGATCCAGTGAATCTGGGTTGCTCATTTTTCTTACTGTATTCTAGCTATACAGGCTTCCCTATGTTCTAGAACTGGTCTGTTTTTCAGTAATCTCAATATTCTCAGAATCTACCACCATTTTGTCTCTCTTGTCCATGCAGAATAAAGTGGGGGGGCAGAGAGATCCGTATGTTGGGCAGACACAGAAGAAGAATAATTAAAGTTACTTTGGTGACAGCAAAGCAGCCAAAAAATATGGCAATTATTGTATGTTCGAAGCATAGATTTCTGATCCCTACTTATTCCAGTCTAGCCATAAGTTCCTGAAAGAAGTAACCCAGCAAATTGCCTTAACATACCCAAGGCATGGTTTCTTTTTACATTTCAAACCTATCTGCACAAAGTTGCTCATTTCAACCTTCATTAATAAATCTTGCCCACCACTTCCCTCTGATTGATTGATTGATTGATTGATACTGTTTCTGCTCTCACCAGAGAGGAGGGTCAGGGGTCAGGCTGCTGTACTACAATTCTTAAAACAGAGTGGGCACAATCTAACTATATAATTAGCTAAAATTTTATACTCAATTGAAAAAAAAAATATACGATGATTTCTTGATAACTATCATTCAACAATAAATAGTGAGGAGCTATTAGTATTATTAATCTTAGATGTTCTCTCTAATGCAGAGAATAATCTCCATTATTGTATTGGAGTCTGTATCTCTCTGTAAATTTAGTCATATTTGCTTTATGAATCTGGATGCTACAGTGCTGGGTCTATATATATTTAGAATTTTTATATCCTCTTGATTAATTGCTTTATTATTATATAACCTTCTTTGTCTTTTTCTTAAAATTGGTTTTGACTTAAAGTGCATTATTTTTTATTTATTTATTTATTTTTGAGACAGAGTCTCACTCTGTTGCCCGGGCTAGAGTGCCATGGCGTCAGCCTAGCTCACAGCAACCTCAACCTCCTGGGCTCAAGCAATCCTTCTGCGTCAACCTCCTGAGTAGCTAGGACTACAGGCACGCACCACTGTGCCTGGCTAATTTTTTGTATATATATTTTTAGCTGGTAAATTAATTTCTTTCTATTTTTAGTAGAGATGGGGTCTCACTCTTGTTCAGGCTGGTTTTGAACTCCTGACCTTGAGCAATCCGCCCGCCTCGGCCTCCCAGAGTGCTAGGATTATAGGCATGAGCCACCACGCCTGGCCTTAAAGTCCATTTTATCTGCTGTAAGTATAGCCACTCCCAATACTTTTGGTTTCCACTTGCAGAGAATATTTTTTCCATCTTTTTACTTTGCGTCTACATGTGAAGTGCATTTGTTATAGGCAGCACATTTTTAGTAGTTGGATCATGTTCTCTTTTTTTCCCCCATTCAGCCAATCTGTATCTTTTAAGTAGATAATTTAATCCATTTACCTTCATGGTTATTATCGATATATGAAGCTTTATTCCTTTCATGTTGTTTATTGTTTACAGGCTTTTGTTTTTTTTTCCTCTTCCTCTTATTGTTTGTCATTATGATTTGATGGTGTCTGTAGTGGTACCATTTGAGTCCTTTCTCTTATTTTTTGTTTGCTTTACCCCAGTGAGTTTTATACTTTCCTATGTTTTCATAATGGCAAATATCATCATTTCTCTTCCCTTGGGAATTTCTTGTAGGGCTACTGTAGTGGTGATGAATTTCCTAAGCTTTGCTTATCTGGGAAATACTTTGTTTATCCATTTATGAAGGATATTTTTGTTGGATATAGTATCCTTGGCTGAAAGTTTTTTCTTTCAGCATTTTGAATACATCTCATTCTCTTCTGACCTGTACGTTTTCTGCTGAGAAATTTGATGTTAATCTAATGCAGGTTTCTTTATAGCTGATTAGATACTTTTCTCTTGCTATGTTTAGAATTTTTTCTATGTCTTTGATTTTATTTATTTATTTATTTATTTTTTGAGACACAGTCTCACTCTGTTGCCTGGGCTAGAGTGCCATGGCATCAGCCCCAGCTCACAGCAACCTCAAACTCCTGGGCTCAAGCTATCCTCCTGCCTCAGCCTCCCGGTAGCTGGGACTACAGGCATGCACCACCATGTCTGGCTAAGTTTTTCTATTTTTAGTTGTTTGGCTGATTTCTTTCTATTTATAGTAGAGACGGGGTCTTGCTGTTGCTCAGGCTGATCTCGAACTCTTGATCTCAAGCAATCCTCCCACCTCGGCCTCCCAGGGTGCTAGGATTATAGGCGTGAGCCACCGTGCCTGGCCTATGTCTTTGATTTTAGAAGGTTTGACTATAATGTGCCGTGAGAATACATTTTTGTATTTTATCTATTTGGGGATTTTAGAGTTTCCTATATCTGGATGTCTAAATCTCTTGCTACACTTGGAAAGTTTTCATCTATTATTTTATTAAGAGGTTTTCTAACATTTTCATTGGCTCTTTACCTTCTCAACTTAATTTGAATATTTGGTTGCTTTATGGTCCCATACATCACAAAGGCTTTTCTCATCCTTTTTTTTTTTTTCCTTCTTTCTTTATTTTTGTCTGAGTGGATTATTTCAAAAGAACTGCATTCACGTTCTAAGAGTCTTTCTTCTGTTGATCTAGTCAAGTGTTGAAGTTTTTGAATGTATTTAGTATTTCATTAAATAAATTGTTCATTTCTAGTGTTTGGTTCTTTTTATAACATGATTCACTTTGATAAATTTCTCATTCATATCCTGAATTGTTTTCCTGATATTTTTTGTATTGTTTTTCAGAATTCTCTTGTATCTCACTATGCTTCTTTAGAATTAATAATTTGAATTCTTTTCAAATTATTGAAACAGTAATTTGAAAATTATTTCAAATCCTAGAAGGATTTCATGAATTTCTTTTTGATTGGACCTGTTGCTAAGGCATTATTGTGTTCTGGTGGAGGTGTTGTCTTTCCTTGTTTTTTTCATATATCCTATGTCCTTATGTTGATATCAATGCAACTGGTTTCTTCCAGTTTTTTGAATTTGCTTTCATAAGTGAGGATTATTTTCCTGAAAATGTGTTTTATGGTATTGATTGGAAAGACACTTTGGCTTTGGTTCTGGGTGTGTGCAGTAGTGTAGTCTCTGTGTGATTTCTTCAGCTATAAACAATGTCAATGGTATATGTGATTTTTCTCAATGGCTTAGGGTGCAGTTATTAGTGAAGGCTATGGTAAGGTTTTGCAGGAGACTGGAACTTCAGTTAGGCCAGGTTTTGTGCTTCAGTGGTGGCAGTGGTGGGTTGTGCATGCTTTTTGGGAGGCCAAGGCCATGTATGATGGCACAAGTGTTAGAAATTCTAGGTGGGCCTATTCTTGGGCCCCCAGGTGGCTTACTTGGAGGCCAGTAGTGGCAGCAGTGGGTTGGGTGGGTGGTGGGTTCTTAGGCTGCTGAGGAGCCAGCATGGCATGAGTGATGGCAGTGGTGGGATAACCCTCTGGGTCTTGAGTGTTGCACACTTGTGTTGGCAGTGGCTACAATGGTCTGGGCTAGCCAATCTCCAGTTCTGCTTAGGTCTGGAGATTGTATCTCCAGTATCTGCTTAGGTCTCAGGGAGTGTGTGGGACTCAGCATGAGCTCCATCCCTGGAGCATTACTGTCACACAATTTCCTGGGATCCCCCTCTGTTAGTTTTAGGGCCAGAGAGGGTGGTGGGTCTCTCCTGTGGTTAGGATTACAGGAACCTATGGCAGAAATATGGACTGATGATAGTTTCTCTCTCACCCTTTCCTGGTACTGGGGAGTCTTTCTTGGCTCCCAGCCAAGTAGGCTGCCTCATTTCCCTCTTCCTTGCTTTAGATATTTTCTGTCACTTTTTTGTTGAATTGCAGCATTCTTTCTTGGATGATATATTTGAAGTGCGATCATCAAATCACTATTTTTGTTCTTCTTGGTGCAGGAACTGACTACAAAATGCCTGTAGTCAGCTGTCTTGAATCCATCCTATACATAGAGTTTTGACTGTGGGGGGAAGGGGGATCAGTACCCCTAACCCCCAGGTTGTTCAAGGGTGGTCAACTGTACAATGTAAGCCCATATTACAAAGAATAAATTTTAAAAAAGACAGTTCTGTTGTTTCATTTTTTTATATGTAAATTTCCAGAGGACGGCAATCTTTTAAACTTTTGAAAGTATTTGTTAATTGTATTCATTTATTATTGATGTTAATATTTGCATTAGATAATATTATCTATTATAATGGAATTAGAATAAAGTTCCTTCTTTTCTCATACAATATAATGGGACATGTATTTATATTATCTCTTATACTTAGAGACACAAGAATAGTTTCTGTATATACTAGGTCCTCAACGTATTAAACTTAGCCTGTTTCTAAAATAGAAAGCAAACAGGCTATGATTCAAGAGGCTTTTTTAATCTCACAGTGATACTAAGCTGTAGTTGTAGATACATAAAGTATCATATTATTTTGTGTATGTACAAGTATGTGTTTATATTTATGTTTCCAGAGTTGATAGACCTATAATATAATGAGGCTAAGTTCAAGAAATCACTCCACAGGGCTGTTTAGATTTATTTATCCAATTCTATAACCACAAACTTTCCCCCTCATCATAGTGAACCCATTCAGTAATGTGTGATGTTGCTGAACCAGGTGATTAGGTCAATGAGTATGGGGACTATATGGCTTTATCTAGATAACCAATTCAGAAAATGCAACCATATATCTGCCTTGATCAAATGCTTGCTGTATTAGAAATTTTTCTACAAGCATAAGAAAGTAGTAATGCTGCATATTAAATATTATACAGAAAATGAACAAAACATAATCATAAAACATACATGTTGGCAATATTACAAACACAATCTTCTAAAAGCCCATACTCAGAACTGAAATATGTCACATTATGCACTGTGTCTTCAAGCAAAACCTAATTTTTTAATTGAGTCTAAATTTTCTGAGTGTGTGAAATTATTTTCCTCTTTGCACAAATACTAAAAATTTCAACCCATGTTTGATCAAATTGCAGATATAAAATTAAACATGTATAATATAGAATATGTAGAGCTATAAGCAAGCAAATTAAATAAAAATCCACATTATTCAGATAGGCTTTATTTCATTGAATAATTGAATATACGTTTTTCCTGGCTTAGAATGTATGACTTTGTTGACCTGTGATCAGACCTTGACATTGTGTATGTTATGGAGTAAATTCCATTAAATCTAAGTTTCCTGTATAGCTAAGAAGCGTTGATGTTTCCTTTGCAGTTCTTTTTATCTCTATTTCTCAGTATCTGTGTAGAGATTGTCATTCATTTGAAGACACTGGAGCTGAATTCTAATGAGCCAAGCCCCAAGTGTTCATTTCATGGGTAATTTCTTCAGGTGCCAAACATCAACCAACATTTTCAGGTACCAGAGTGGGTATGATTGTTTATTTTCTCTTGGGTGGTGCAAAAACACATTTATTTCACGATACTTACCCCTACTTTAATCATGTAAAAAATTTTTTTCTAAGTAGCTACCAGTATAAATCTAAAAATGAGTGAGTAGAAATCAAAGAAAAAATTTAAAACGGAATGATTTGTCCACAAGGTGCGCTAGTAAATACTTTGGTCTTAATGTTGAGGCAGGAGAATACATTAGTCTCTATCCATTAGTCACACGTTCATCCATAAAATGCTCAAATCTCTTGAATGGACATTCTCCAGTGTGCGGCTTATAAGAAGCCACATCCTCGTTGGCACAGCATTGAAGATAAATTACTTGGTAGTGTTTCCCATGCTTCATACACTCACATGAACACAGTGATTGAGTTTGCAATTTTTTTTTTTTTTTTTTTTGGATTCTTTCCCACTTATCCCTTGAAATACTGTGATACGGAAAAAGTGAAAGGCGAAGTTTGGATTTAACATTTCTAGCCCATCCATAACAAAGGTTCAAAAATGTCATTAATCCTCAGATGCCATGCTCCCATTAGGGTCTAGCTCATTCCCCTAAAAAGCCTCAGAATCTTTAGCAGGCGTAACTCCCATGTATAAGCTCTGTTGTCAGAGAGCGTGTGCCTGTATCTGTCAACTTTCCTTCTTTACTTTCACAGGGCCCAGTAATCAGCAGGTAAGTAACTGATAGATCACAAGAATTTGCCAGCATCATTTATTTTTTAGACTCTAGATGTAATTATTCAACTTTGAAACACATTAAATACCTTTGCCTCATTTTTCCAACAATTCCCAGGTATAATGGCTCAAACCATGAATACTTTGGTAGGAAGTCCTTTATCATCCGCAGTGTGGTCTGCCACATTCGTATCTACTTTGTAGTAAAGAAATATTGTATGTCTCTTTACCACCCTCACAAATTCAGTAAGAGTATCCATACTGTCATTTAGAAGCACTAAAACACTGGAGGAAGAGCATGATCTTTGTAATCCTAATCTAGAAAAAAATAAAATCCCAGTTTTTCTACTTCCTAGTTATGAAGCTTGAGCAATTGTCTTAATTCTTTGAGCATCCTCTTCTGTTAAGTAAGAATGATGTAACATTTTACTGCCTTGGAAGATGTTTTTGGAGATTAAATGATATTGTTTTGTCCACTGTTTATAGACATTCTGCTTAATAAGCGTTAACAGTGAATATTCTTAACAAGTTAGAAAAATAATAAACTTTATTAATTCACTCATTCAAATAGTCTTCAATGCTTTCTATGTATAAATCAGTGCAAAAGTTTCTCAGAAACAAATTTATAAAGATTTTAGTTCATTTTCTATCAGTTGCTTTCAAAATATCAAAGGAAATCATAATAAAAGCAAGGGATTGCAGTAAATTATATTTCAAACTATCTTCTCAGACATTAGTTGTATTGATGTGTTTGCTACCTTTCCCTCTATATTTAATAAATATGAAATTGAATAAATTGTTATACTACTGCATTGCAAATATGGTCCCAGTGTCCATAATTTCTTTTATTTTCTGAAATGGAAGAAGACAGTCCACTCAAATTAGCTTTTGAAATCTGACCAAATGCTCCAGATGTTCCAACACTGCCAATAGAGCTTGTCTGTGATCCATGTCAGAACTGCAGCTGTCAACACAAAAGCACACCTGCCACTGGTTTGCTGTCAGCAAATGACTTTTCAATTGTATTAGGAAATGAAGCAAACTGCCCAATGAAGCATTCACCTTTGAAAAGAACCCATGTCACAAGGTGATTTTTCCCTATAAAAGTGCAGGAATCTCTAGCGTCTTCTTGGACACTAACTTTGAGCCCAGGAACCTCTGGTCTTCTCAAGCACTAACCTTAATCCCAAGTAACAATGTCTGAAAAAGATACATCTTGGAGTATACTTAGTCCATTAGATAGAACAAGCTTGCTGTGTAGGCTTCTTACGGAGAAGCAAGCATTGGCACATTAAAGAAGCCCTACTACAAATTGACATAATTCATTTCATAAGCAGAACTAAATTATAAAGAACTAAATTTACTAAGTAAAATTATTTGATATTTGTTATTTCTTTAAGATTTCACTGATAAGCTATCATTGTTTGGAGTAATGATTTTAGAGGTTTGGAGGTTTTATGTCTTGAGATATAACTAAACTTGGAAAATGGCAATTGATTGCGAAATTATCCCACAATTGCACTGTGACTTCAAATTAAAATCAATCGCCTCTTTTTGCATACTCTCTCTGTACTGTTTCCCTTCTATTTTGTTTTATTAAGAGGTAGCATGAAATAATGGAAATAGCATGGATTTTGGAGTGAGAGACAGGGCAAATGCAATAACCTCTCTGAGCCTCCACTTCTTTATTGATAAAAGTGAGACATTATGTTAAGTGAAATAAGCCAAGCACAGAAAGATAAATCTTGCATGTTCTCACTCATATGTGGGCATTAAATATTAAAAACAATTGTCTCATGAAGACAGAGAGTAGAATGATGGTTATCAGAGGCTGGGAAGGGAGATAACGTGGGGAGGGTTAACGGGTACAAAAGTATAGTTAGGTAGTTAGAATGAACAATATTTGATAGGACAATGATATGACTATAACGATAAGTTAACGTACACTTTAACTAAAACATTGGAATTTGAATGGTCCTAACATAAAGAGATGATAAATATCTGAGAAGACAGATACCCCAATTATCCAGATTTGATTAAGTCATACTGTATGCCTATATCAAAACATCACAGGTACTATTACTCTATAAATATATACAACTGTACCTATAATAATTAAAAATAAATTAAAAAGAATAAAAATTTCTTATACATGTTTATAGTTTTTATAAAAGGAAGTGAGATACTGATACCTGTCTTTTCTGAGGAATAAGTAAAATTTTGAGTATTGATAATTCTGAAACTTAGAGGAGATTTTGAAATGGTACATGGGAATCCATACACCTAGAAAGCCCTTTAAGTGGGAGTGATGAACAGTTAGTCTTATGCATCTTTATGATTTTGGCTTAAATTGGTTGCTTCTTCTGCCTCATGTCTTCAGTTTTCTTTTCTTTTTTTTTTTCCCCCTCACTTTCTGTCACTACCAACTCTGGCCTCTTTCTACATGTCTTGAATTCAAACATCCTGAGATGTTATCTCATTATTCCACTTGGTCCTATTTTCCTTTTGGGAACTGTCTCGTATACCCTAACTTATATGACACTAGCAGATATACAACTGGCTTGGGGCACTATTGTGTTATTTTGTCCAGTCTGGTGGGCCTTGGATGATGGGTTATATGGTCATCTTCTTACCACAGGCTATATGCTGTAGGACAGGCACTTACTCATTCACCATTAAAATGGGAAGTCCGACTGAATTAAAGGAGGCTTAATGAAAAAGGGGCAAAAGATATAGTGAGAACTGTGTAGGCAGAAGCCAAACATAAATGTAACATCTTCAGCCTATGTTCTGTAAGTTCATATTCAGTTTCATGGAAACTTGTCTCAGACTCTGTTTAGGTGACTTAGAGTGAAATTGCTAACCTTGTATATGTTTGTAAAAGTTTGAATACATCAACATTCAACAAACATTTGAAAAATAATTATTTAAAAACATATATACATAATCATATCTACTCTAGTACCATTCCACTAGTGTTTTATCATGTGTATAATAAAGCCCTTACGTTGATAGAAAATTAAATGTAATCAATATTGCCTAGTACTATAATTGAAAAGCTGAAACTATAATATATAACTGGAATTATTCATCTTTACTGAGTAATTAGAGATTTTTATTTTAAATACTATATTTCTAAATCTTGAAAGATTTTGACCTCTTTTGGTTAGCTTTATAAGATTTTGCACTAAGCGTTTACTAATCTTTCCCAAGTGATTTTAAAAAATTTATTAAAGGTCAGGTTGATTATCATTAGAAACGAGACCCTCCACCCTACCCCAGCTTCTTGAAACATTCATATGCAGGGGTTTTTTTTGTGAGAATGTAAGTTTTCATTTCTCTAGGATATACAATGAATTATATAGTGAGTGCAATTGTTGGGTAATATGGTATTTACATGATTAGATTTGCATGATAAGAAACCTCTCTATTTTCCAGATAATTACAGCAATTTACATTCCCACCAGCAATGTATGAATGATTGAGTTGCTCTACTTTTTTGCCAACATTTGATGTCACTAATTTTATTTTAGCCATCCTAACTGATATGTAGTGATATTTAATTATGGTTCAGTTTACATTGCCTGATAGGTAATTATATTGAACATATTTTTATGTACATATTAGCCATTTCTGTAACCTTTCTTGTAAAATGTCTGTTCATGCCTTTTGCTCATTTTCCAATTTGTTCTTTCTTTCTTTTTTTTTTTTTTTTACTATTCAGGTTGAGAGTTCTGTATTTATTCTTGATACTAGTCCTTTGCCAGACAAGTGATTAGCAAATAGCTTCTCCTGGGATGTGGCTTATCTTTACATGCTCTTTATATGAGTTTTCACAGAGCAAAGGTTCTTAATTTTTATGAGCTCTGTGATACTCAACTTTCTCCAGAGAAACTGGACCAACCTTTAGGTTATTAAGTACAGAATGTCCCATTTTCTTAAGTACTAAGTTTGACAGTTGATATTTCTGGCATTTCACCCTGACACTTCATGTTTTATTTTTATTGGGAAGGTACATCCTCAGTCTTTCAAATGCACTATAGCTTGTGATTATCTTTCAAAAAAAATTTTAGAGCAATTTTTGTGAATAAGTCAAAATTCAAATGGATTTTGTGGATAAGTCAAAAATTCATGTTATTTTCAAACATGAATTCCACCGTGGAACGAATGCAGCACAGACAGCTCAGAATATCAACAAAGTGTTTGGGAAGGATGTGGGACTAATGAACACACAGTATGTCAGTGATTTGAAAGTTCCATTCTGGTGATTCTAATCTTGAGAATGGGCTGCAAATCCATCTCAACCTACCTGTGAATTAGCAGCAAGATTTGATGTTACTATTCCAACAATATTGGACCATTTGAAACAAATCTGCAATGCAAAGAAGCTGGATAGATGGGTACCACGTGAATTAAATGAGAGCAGAGAAATCATCTTGAGCTTACCTTTCTTTGCGTCACAACATAAAGGCAAACCATTTCTACACTGTATCGTTAGTGAGATGAGAAATGGGTTATTTTTGACAATCACAAGTGTTGGGCACAATGGTTAGATACAGATGAAGTGGTGAAATACAGTACAAAACTGAACATTATCAAAAAAAGCTGATGGTGCCTGTTTGGTGGTCCAGCGCTGGCATTATTCACTACAACTTCATAAAACTGGGTTAATTGGTTGCAACAGATGTCTACTGCAAGTAAACTGTTGGACAAAATGGTGAAGATTTTTGAGATTAAGGAGCCAAGATTAATCAATAGAGACAGGCCGATCCTGAGCTACCAAGACTTGAAAAGACATGGAGGGACATTAAATGCTTTCTAGAAAAGGCAAAACTACAGAGACAGCATAAAGATGAGTAGTTGCCAATGATTGTGGGAAGGGAGGGATGAATAGGCAGAACATAGAGGATTTTTAGGGCACTGAAACTACTCTGTATGGACAAGTCATTAGACATTTGTCCAAACCCACAGAATGTACAACACCAAGAGTGGACACTAATGTAAAATATGGGCTCTGGGTGATAATGGTGTGTTAATATAGGGTCATCAATTGTAACCGATGTACCATTTGCGTATGAGATGTTGATAATGGTGGATACTATGTATGTATGGTGACAAGGGAGCATATTTGCAATCTCTGTACCTTCCTCTCAATTTTGCTGTGAACCTAAAACTGCTCTAAAAAATAACCCTATCAAAAAAAATAACATGAGATTTAGGTTAGCTTAAACTTCCAAACTTACTAAGATTTAGTCAGAAACTTATCCTAGTTAGAAATGTGTGTTCTGGGCCGGGCTCACGCCTGTAATCCTAGCACTCTGGGAGGTCGAGGCGGTAGGATAGCTCAAGGTCAGGAGTTCAAAACCAGCCTGAGCAAGAGTGAGACCCTGTCTCTACTAAAAAAAAAAAAAAAAAAAAGAAAGAAAGAAAGAAAGAAATTAGCTGGACAACTAAAAAAAAAAAGAAATTTGTGTTCTAGGGGCTGGAATTTGCTCAGAGTTCTTGCTTTTTAGTGTGCTATTAAAATTATAATAAAATTATGAAAAAATAAAATATATAAAAGCATAAAATATAATTATCATAATAAAATGCATAAAGTTTAGTCCTTTTGGATTTGCCTGTAAAAAGTCTAAATTTTTTAAGTGCATAATCCAAGGAAAATTTTATTTGTATGCATAGAAAAAAGGCCATATGAATCTAACTTGTATGAATGCCATGAGTGCATCTAGATATTAAAATAACATTTTTGGTTAAAATAAGATATTATAAAGTCAGGTAACATTTTCTTTATACCTCAAAATAGATATGATCACTCAGGAGATGTTCACAAAATGTTTTAAACATCATTGGATTTAGTATACAGTCTATCAAGATAGAGTATTTTGAAAGAAATAGTAATTATCTTAAATAAATATGTAAACCTTAAGAAAATTAAGAATAATCAGTTTGGAAACTTTCATTGATTAAGTGATGTTTTCAGATAATAGACCTTAAGCATTTAATGCAATTGATTGAAATTTAAGAAAAATTAATATTATAAGTGGTTAATTACACTCACTCTTCACATATTTGAGTCTTATAATACAGTTTTTAGGGAAAAACTGTAAAATCTACAGGTATAAATAAATCAAAGTACTGTTTTATAGAAAATAGTTTGATCTTAGTTTGGTATTAAATAGGCTTTCTAAATGCTCATGATTTATCCTTAAGTTTAATTCAAACCAAGGATATTTTGAAGTATATCACAAAGATTATGGGCAGTAGCTTAAATACATTTCCTAAAAGAGAACAGATTAAGTCCAGTTTTATGAAGTTTGGAATAGCTTATAAAATTTAAGGTAAGGGATTCTAATCTGACAGTTGCCTGATAACATTTAGACTCAAAGCAAATTTTGTATTAAAAGGTCTAGAATCTAAATAGTAGATTTTAATACACATTTAATAAGCACAAATGGTTTTAAAAGTAGTTAAGCATATATTCTTATTCCAGTAATTATTTTCACGTTTTATTAATAAAGTTTAAATTAATAACCTTTTAGAAAAATCAAGTGTTCAACAGTGTAATAGGAACTGGATTACAAAAGGGTATCCTAGAATCAAAATTCATTTATTCTGACTCATTGTTTATGGTGGTGCTAATTTGTTTCCTGTAAACTTCAAGGTTGATGGCCTTCATCTTGGGCCTGTGTATCTGTGACATAAGATGGACTCTGGGACTTACAAAATGCTCAGCAAAGTATTTTTATTTCTGTTATCCATCACCAGAAAAGTTTATCATTAAATCTATTCTACTTTGGAAAAGTAAGTAAACCTTTTATCAATTAAATGTTTGAGACTTAGCTAATCTTTATGACATAATTTATATAAAATTAAATTAAATGGTATTAAATATTATTATGATATTGGTATAATGTTAAGTCCAGTGAATTTGGCAACTATATATACTGCTAAAATTATCCACGAAGAAAAATATAGAACATTTGCATCCTTCTAGAAAGTTGCCTTGTGTAAATTTTCAATCAATTCTACAACTCTAGCACACACCAGTGGCAAATTTTTCTGATTACAGTTCCCATAATTAGTTATACCTGTTTATAGGGTTCATGTAAATGGAATCTTAAAATATACACTTTTCCATTTTTGGTTTCTTTTGCTTAACATAATGTTTTTGTTTCATTAATGTTGTTGTGTTTATTAGTAGTAGTCCCATTCCTTTTTATTGTTGAGTGGTATTTCATTGTGTGAATATACCACAGTTTGTTTATTCATTTTCCTATAGATAAAAACTTGAATTGTTTTTAGTTATTATTATTATTCTCATACAAATTGCCTGTGGACATATGTTTTCATGTATCTGGAGGTGAATACTGGTTAGGAAATTGATGAAATTGGTAGAAAATGGTGAGTGGGGTATATTTATTATAGTTTATAAGAAAGTGTCAAGAAGTTCTCCAAAATAATTGTTCAATTTTATACTCCTACTAGTAGAACCCTGAGCTTTTTGTAAGAGTTCCAGTTGCTCCTTATCTGTTCTAGCATTAGGAATTGTACTGTTGACTTTAGGCATTCTAGTAAATTGAAATGGAATCTTGTGGTTTAATTCACATCTCTCTAATGACTATGAGATTTTCATATGATTAATGGCCATCCATATATCTTTTTAATGAAGTGTCTATTCAAGTCTTTTCCCATATTTGATTGGACTGTTTGTATTGTTGATCTGTCAGAATTCGTTATATATTTTGTATATAAGTCCTATATCTACTTATTTACCTACTTGATATCCTTTGATGATCAGGCATTGTTAATTTTGATGAAAGTTGATTTTACATTTCAGTTTAACTTTTCTTTATTGTTAGTGCTGTCTATGTCCAGTGTAAAAGGTTTTGTTTCCTATAAAAGAAATATTTGACTCTGTCAAAGTTTGAAGATACTGGTATTCTCCTATATATTTCTAGCTTTTTCATTTAAGTGTATGATCGATCAGAATAATTTTTGGTGTCAGGTGAGGCAGGAATCAATGCTTATTTTTTAAGAAATCTGTTTATCTCATGTAAGTTATATAACTTATTGGCATAAACTTGCTCATGATATTTGCTCATTATTCTTTTAATATCCGTAGGGTTTGTTGTGGTAACTGCTCTTTCATTCTTGATAGTGGCAGATTGTAGTCTTCTCTTGTTTTTTTCATTTTCTTTAAATACCTCCTTTTTCTTGATTAGAATAACCTGGAGTTTGCCAATTTTCTTTATCTTTTCAAAGAAACAACTTTTGGCTTCGTTAATTTTCTCTAATCTTTTGCCTCTTTTCTATTTTGTTGACCTCTCCTCTTATCTTGATTATTTCCTTACTTTGCCTTACCCTAGGTTTACTTCTATTATTTTAGCTTCTTTCTCCAGAATCTTGGGGCATTTATGTTAGCTACCTCTTCTGCCCCACCCAACCATGGCTAGCCACTCAGTCAAAATGCAAGACGTGTCATAGTTATTTCCTCACCATTTCTGCCCTGATGCTGCTCCCCATCTTGGCCAAATTTTTCACATTTGAAAAATTCTCCATGTGCTTCAGGGGAACTTCCTTAGCTCTTCTATCCTGCCTAGTCATCACATACCACTTCCATGCGCTTAGTGAATGCCCTTGGGGAACAAGTGTGTGGCTGGATTCAGACTTGTGCCGTAGCTAAGCTTCCTTGTGATTCCAACCTATCATGCATGCTATACGTGAAATTAATGTTTGTTAAAAGTTCAGCTGGTCTATCAGTTGTCGAGTGCTGTGTGGCAAACTCTCCCAAAACAGTGGCTTAAACATTAACGCTCATTAGATTCTGATTGTGGAGACAGGTGTACTCCACACGATGTTTGTTGAGGTCATTCACGTTGTTCAAGGCAGCTAGTAGCTGGGCTGGGCTGGAAGTTCCAAGATGGCCGCTCTCCTATTTCCAGGGCTGCCTTCTCTGTTCACATGGTGTTTCATCTTCCAGAGCTTCTCCATATGACCTCTTAATCTAGCAGTATAACCTCAATTTCCTTATGTCATGGCAGCTGGGCTCCAATAGGGAATGTTCCAAAGGATAAGCCCCAATATGCAAGAGCTTTTCGAGGCTCTGCTTGTATAACCCTTCTAACTTTGCCTTTATCAAGCAAGTCACATTCTAGCCTAAGAGGGCTGTTTCACTGTGTGCCACCAACAGTATTAATAACTTTTTCCCTTATTTCTTAGAGGTCTGTGGCAGATTTCTCTTCCTCCTGTCACTCAGCAAGGAATGAAAACAAGTGTAGTTATATGCTTTCCTAGGAAGGGATATTTACTTTCTTAGTTGGTCATTTTCAGTTTCTTTGTATCTTCAGCAATCTGATACATTAAAAAGCAAAAAGGAAACCTACAATTTTGTAGATTATCTATTGTTCTTACTGTAGAATAGGAAACAAAAATATACTACAAATTTTTGCATCCAAACCTTAAATGGAACCAATGCTCACTACTTATATTTCATACTTTCTTCT
Source organism: Lepilemur ruficaudatus (assembly GCA_963574885.1). Classification (NCBI taxonomy): domain Eukaryota; kingdom Metazoa; phylum Chordata; class Mammalia; order Primates; family Lepilemuridae; genus Lepilemur; species Lepilemur ruficaudatus. The sequence goes on along the minus strand of CAUYRT010067926.1, from coordinate 31,567 downwards.
CAACTGTACTTGATATTTCAGGACTGTGTAACTTTCTCTCTTACAATAAGTAGATTTTCTTATCTACTCATGGCACAGAGAAAACAGAAGCCAATAGAGAAGGCTTTACCTCAACTTTCTGTCACCAGACGTGTAAATGCAACTAATATAACCTAATACAATGTAAATAAGCTAATATAGTTTATTTTCTTACCAATAAGAATTTTTTTACACCATATCTGTAAATCTGTCAAATCCCACTTTATATACCTTATTGCTACCTTTTTCATCAATTTTTTGTCTATATGTCTCTTCTGGATGACCTCTGGTTATTTAAACCTGCACTAGGTAGCATTCCCTGGTGCTTCTATTTCACTCAGTGCTTTCTCCATCATAGACAATGGATATAGCACTTGCTTATTAACCTGTCCGTAACTCCCCTGTGTCTCAGTATATACACACATACTAGACCATGACCTCCATGTGTTAGGAATGATGCCTCTACCTCAGTTCTATCCCTGACACCAAGCACAGTGCCCAACACTCAATGTTTATGCAATAAAAGTGTGTTGAATGAATGGATCTGTGAGTAAAACATATCTCAACTGATCATGTTACAACAGCGTGTTGGCAAAACCCAGAATGGGATTTCCTAGCTGAGTGGTAGAATAGTAAGATGCCAAAGTTATAAAAAGCAAAGCTATGTATGCAGTAGTAGACAAGAAGGAATTTATTAACTTAGTGTGCTTGTGTGTATAATAACTATAAAAGAATGATTTTTGACGAAGAGTGAAAAAAGTAAGTTTCCTTAGAAGGAATTTCATCCCCAAAGGGGATAAAAGTATTCAAATGTCCTTGTGGGATAATTCTGTTTCTCCTTGAGGAATATTACTAATGAAGATGGATATGAGAATGGCATGACATTTACGAAAAACCTGAAAATCACTGATTTTAAAAAAACCTATACTGAAATGTTGATTGGTTTTATATATTCACCTATGTGTGCTTAGAGTTTAACAAACTGGAAATGCTTTTCCTATTCACTGAACCAAAGCAGCAATTTACTAAGTAGCATTGTAACACCCTAAAAGAGTTTAATGCAGTTTCCAAAAATGGACAATACTCCCAGTTAATGGCACTGAGCACCTTGGGAGAACTGATTTTACAAGTACACTTTTATCCAGTGCTTTAAAAATGCAGTGCATTACTAACACAGATAGCTGATTTAACCCTTTTAGCTAAAGACTGTGCATTTCTAAAAGCCAAAAATGGTTAATGTAAATGAATTATCAATGAATAAGCAGAACTCCAAGAAGACTTATTTGACCAGAATATTTTAGAGTTGGAAAGACCCCAAAGATCATCTCATGACTTGTGAGAAATGTAAGGCCTAAGTAAGTTGAGTCTCACTTGTCAAAGAGACAAAAATTTTTGCTGCAGAATCCTCTTGTGTTGTCAAGATGCCTGTCTTCTTTGTCCACTGCTACCTGCCCCTTCCACTCACTGTGTGTTCTTTCTTATTCAAACATTCTAAGCTTTTCCCACATAAGGGCTTTCCTACCTGCTGGTGATTCTGAAGCACATATTCTGCCCCCATATCTTATTATAACTCCTTCTTTCTACTCAGATCTCAAAAAATATGTCACCTTTGAACACCTTGTCTTAAATAACTACTTCTTTCCCTACCCCCATTATTTTATTACATCACTCTGTATTGTATTGTTCATAGTACTTACCTGAAATTATCTTGTGCATAAGTTTATTTTATTTTCATCTCTCATACTTTAGCCTAAACTCCCTAACAGTAGCATGGCTGCTTACTTGCTGCTCTGTCATCAGAGCCTATAATAGTAACTGGCACTAGGACATACTCAGTAAATAATTTGCTGAGTGTGAAGTATATACCGATATGATACCTCTGATGCCAGTTTTGTTACAATATTTTAATAGACAAAAAAAACGCAGAATATTAATTTAAATGTATATTCAATTCTAGTTGGCTCTTTTTTTTTTTTTTTTAAAGCTCTTTTTATAATCTTTCTTTAGAGCTTTGTTGGGAAATGAAAATAATTCTGTAACTGTTCTTTGATATACATGTATCAATATCAATTTAAAAATGCATCAATATTTTTATTCCTGTCTGTCTGCATTAATTCATACATCACTATGCATTCTGCTTCTTGGCGTCTGCTGATTCCAGATTCTCCCATTTGCAGCATAGCATCACTGAGTTGGGTGCCATATGGCTGCCCTTCTTTGGTCCAAGTTTTGATCAATCAAAGAATGGCAGACTGATCCATGCCATTTTTAAGAAGACAGAGATTTGAAGTAGAGCCAGCCCACTAAAATATTTTCTTCAAGAGGAATGTGTTCTAAGCATCAAGAGAGGAATATAAGCTATGTTTATATATTCTCTCTCTCTCTCTCTCTCTCTCTCTCTCTCTCTCTCTCTCTCTGTCTGAACTTAATGGTTGTCTCAGAGACAAATTACCAGAAACTTGTTTTAATCCCTAAAGGGAAATACTCCTTCCAAAATTTTGAGTGGTGCTGTGCTCATGTGTGTGACTAAAATTATTCTTCATAAACAGTAGTGAGGGCTTTTATCCCCTGAAGTAGAGTAGTCTATTCTTTTACTGCTAGCAATCTAAAAAACACAGTGTTGCTTGCAGTTTAGTGATTTGAAATACCACCAGAAAAAAACAGGAGGAAATGCTTTAAAAGTTGCTTTGATTATGATCTAACGGTATAGAAAATATACCAGGAAGTCTGGCCCACGTTCTTTTTCTGACTGCAGTCCAAATTCTGTTTACTTAGTTATTGATAGCTCATCTCACTCCCAAAAGTATAATAACATAGAATAAATGAGATAAAGACATAAAGGTACATAGAATCAGAACTGATTAAAATCAATCTGAGGGTAAATGTAAATATGAAAAAAAAAGTTCCAGAAGGTCATAAAATGGTTAATAAACTTGGCCCTGAGATTATTAAGTGGCTGAAGCAAAATGGGTAAAAGTTTAATTATATGATTTACAGTATCCATGAGATTCATAGATTTTAAATATCAGTTATTTAAGAAAAGCAAGGTTATATTTAGCGCTGAGGTTTGAGAGAAACATCTGTTTTAAGGCTTTATGAAGATGAATCAGGTCTTCTCTGAATAGTACCCTTAACCATATCTCTACAGTCAATTCAGTGGGAATTCTTTGGAACTGTACTTTGGAACAAGAACAAGCACCAAACGCAATTCTCAAAAGACAGATTCTAAGATGAGCCATACATTTGTGTTTGAAATTTGGTTTGCAGAGGTGTCCTGAATTTGCTTTACTAATAAAAGTAGACTATGGGCTAAGTATGTTTCAGGAACTCCATTATAAAAAGTGTAATGTTGACGGTGCCATTAAATTTAACAACAGCAACAAAAAGAATGTTTGCTAATGTCAGTGTGTTGATGTTACCCATATTTCTCCATTTTAAATTATAGCAATATTGTAGCTAACATACAAGACTAACTGGACAGAGATGTGCATTCTTATTTCAACTCCACCACTCACTAGGGGTGTGACCATGCACAAGTTACTTTCTTGACTCAAGGTTTTTTTTTTTAAAAAAATAATAATAATAAAAATAATCCCATCCATATTATATACCTTAGTAAGAATTACATGAAATATCACAGGTAAGAACCCCGCTCCCATTCTAATAGTACCTGGCACATAGCAGATCCTCAGTAATTGGTACATCATGTTCATTTTTACTGCTTTACACACAGTATCAGAATAACATTTGTTGAAGAGCAGTGGTATTGAGAGGAAGGACCCTGTCAGCAACAGGAGTCATTAGGTAAAACATTCAGTGAACCATAGGTACTGCAATTAGCAGATGAAATGGGCTGATATCTACTTAGCTGTTACTGGGCCATATCTGCTCTATACTATATCATCCTTTCCACTTGATTCCGTAACTGCCTCTAAAAAGAAAAGGATATGCCAAACTTTTCTCTTTCTACAAGAAAGTTTTAATTGAAAACAAGAGTTCTGGGCTGAATACAGGTTCAGCAGATTCCCTGTTAAATTAGAAGGGGCTTTTCGTTTAAGTTCTAGTGTTGATATGTCACTGTGCTCTGTCACTTTGAAAAGCGATAGTGCTTTGTTATCAGCACTGAGCCCTGGCAGGCTTCTGATGTAGACTTAGACCAAAATAGAATGCCAAAATGATGAAGTCGCTGCTTACCTTCAAAAACCTTCAGGCTGTGGTCCTGGGCAAAGGTGCTGACATATTGCTCTGTCTATCCCAGTGGGTTTGATAATCTTCTACCAATCATTTTCACATTTCAGATCACAATTTGAAATCTTAAAAGGGTGTTGATTGGTTTTCGGCAGAAGCATGAATATTACTGATTCCATTTGATTCATGCCATCCAACACACTATTTTTTAGGCAAATAATTAATAATTAATTCTGGTCTTTTAACATGCAAATCCTATTTAGGATGTCTTTAAAGAAAGAATATTGTAACTTGAAGAGTCATAGTACAGCCTGACCTGCCAGTAAACATATTTATTGAGTAATCATTGTTTGCGTGACAGTCTTTTGCCAAGCACTAAGGAGGGTGATGAGAATGGAAAGACATAAAACTGTTCCTGTCCTCAGGCAGAGATACATATAGAAATAGGTAATTATAAAATAATGCAGCGAGATATTATGCATAGAATATTACTGAAGCACAAAAAGCAATTATCTTGATATCTTGTAGGAAGAAAGTAACAGAAATAGTGCATATGTAACCAGTATCCTTGTTCCTAATTACAAGCTCAGCAAATTCTATGTATGGTTGAATATTTATATTGATATGACATTACCTTTCTTGGCTAGGAACAGGATTTCTCCTAGGAACAGTTGAACAAGCATATTCAAATGAAGAATTTTTAGAGGAAAAGTGAAAATGTATTTGAGGACTTGTCCTTACTATTCCTCCTCACCTCTAAACCCCTTTCCTGTGCGCACACACAATTTAACTCTTTATACACTGAAGTATTCCAATCTTTTTGTCCTTATCTACATAGAAAGGAAATCCCTTTTGAAAGTGTCTTCCTCTAGCACTTTTTTCCTATTCAGCATGATTCTCCATGTTAAACTCTAATAGATATAATAAGCATATAACTAAAGAGAGTTTAAACCAGTATACATCATGAAAGGAAAAAAATATTTTTATCAGATATGCTCCTTTTTAAAAATAGATCTGTTTTTAATATACTTGTATATTGTTTTCAAAATTCCCTCCCCTCTGGGAGTGAGTAGTGTTTCAGCAACACAGCAGCGCTACTCTGAGCTTTCATCACTGGGTATTTGTTTTTTTCATGCTGATTTCTAAACCATAAAGTCATATTCGTATTGAAAATGGTAATAGGTTCACAGCCTTTCAATGGACATCACATGTTACACTATCTTTTCAGAGCATTTTATCAAAGGTAGCACTTTCGGATAGTTTAAAATTTGGTTTTCCCTAATCTGTAGCCTCTGAAATATTCAACTCCTACCTAAAAGCAAATAAAGGTAGAATCTTTTACAGCTTCAATAAAAGTTTTCAAAAATGAATCAGTATATGTTTGAGTCCCATCTCTCTGTGAGCAAATTCCCAGAGTAAATCATTCCCGGGCTGGGCGGAAGCCCACAGGGCAGTATGTGTCTCAGTCCAGAGGGCTACATACATATAAACTGGCTACTCAAAGGAAAGGCAAACCCATTTTTCCATATTTATAAATGTTGCCACATATATTTTGTATCTTATTTGACCATTTACTTGTCGTCTTTTACTCTACTATGTTCATAAGGGTGGGGATTTGTTTATCATGTGAATAGGTGTATCTCAGTACCTAGACCAGCAGTGAGCACTTAGCAAATATTTACTAAATAAATGCCTGTCTTTAGAGGCTGTGAGCAAAGAAGGGAACCGGAGTTGTAGCCGGACTTTAAAGACAACAGCATCATGTACATTGAAGGCAAAGGTAAAAATGATAAGAAGGACACAGATAACTAAAAGTGCTCCTGCATGCCAAGCAGAAAGATTGCAGCTAGGTTTATAAACACTTTCCCTATTTATGAACTGGCATTAGGCTGGTAATGGTTATCACATTTTTCCCCTTAAGGAGTGAACTTTAAAAAGTATTGCTCCTGGACAAAACTTAGGTAGTAAATACAGTGTAATGTCTTACAATGTTACTTAGAACCTGAATTTAAAGTGGAGCACTTCTTCCTCACTGGTAAGTAATAGTCACAAATTTATATATTGTGTCCGTAATAGCCATCTTATTAAACTGTTATCCCCTTTGTCAATAAATATGACCACCTGATTTCTCTTACCCTCTTATTTCCCAATTGTGGTTTTTGGCGCTTGGTGGTAAAGGAGTGAGTGACTTTACCTCTCTAAACAAAGCCAAAGGAGAAATGGCTTTGAAGTTGCCATGGGGGTAATTGAGGATGACTAATTTGGGTGAATAAAGAACATGTGACTCCTGTGTCCTCATTCTTTCAGTATTGTACAAATAATACTCTTAAAATGTCAAAGAGATCATAAGAATATCTATAATATTTCTAGTCATATTTTATGGAGAAACACTAACAAGTTGTAGCTGTCAGAATGATCCTCCTTACTAGGCAAAACAATGAACACAGCAATAAGATGTATGAGGAGATCAGCAACTTTTAGGAGAACTATCTTTTGCTTCTATTTTTAAATATTCTGCCTTAAACTATGGTTTTATAGCCATCTCATGTGCGTGTGTCTCATCTGTGTTTTCTCTATAGCTACGTTGTGGGTTTATTTAGCAATTTTATCACAATTTTGAAAAAAATGAGCATGATGTATTTTATATGAGAATTAGTATGAGTTAAGTTCCATCTTAAGTAAAGATACAATCAAAAATATGAGAGACAATTACAGACAAGTGCATTTTTTCTTCAGGAAACATTAAGAAAAAAATGTTCTGGATCTGTTTGCCTTCTTCTTTCTCTTCTATCCTCCTTCCCCACCAAAAAAATGCACACATGTATGATTATTAAGATAAATATCATCATTTACTCAGAGCTCATGTATGGAATTTACGTGGTTAGTGACTGAGAGAGTATCATAATGAGATAGATTTATAAGTACAAAAACAAAAGAAAATTGTATATGACAAATTATATGGAATTCAGTGTTTGAAATATATATTTTTGTAAAATCTAAAGGTCATGTCATATTTTTGTTCAAGGGGAATAATGCATTTGGAAAATAGGCAATATTAATTAGAGGGAAAAACTAAAACAAACTGAAAAACCAAGACGAAACAAAATAAAACAGAGCATCAAAATAACACAGGAAAAACCATAGTGCAATAAGGTTATCAAATCATTCCTTGGATCATTCTGAGAAAAAGCTAGTATTAATGTGGTATCAATGAATGCATGATCATCAGCATTTTGTTTGAAAATGAAAACAAGAGTTTAGCTAGAGATCTACCTTATAGTCATCACTGGGAACCATTAACAAACCTAAAAATAGTATTTTAATTCTGCCATTCACAATCATTTATCCATAGGTTTAAAATCTATGGACTGTTTGGGATAAAGAAATGAAAATAGTATATGCATTCTTAAGGAGTCTTCAAACTGTCAAGAAAAAAACATAAATAATAACAATGCTATTTATTTATTTGCAAAATGCATATAGATACTCTCTACTTTGCTATATACACATGACAACATTTATATTCATAAACCAAACCAGAGATGCTGACCACCTCTTTGAAGTTTTTCAGCGTTGTTTTCACCCAGTTCTTTGATATTTGATGGTTATTATACAACTGAAGGAAAGAATGTGGTAAAAACAAAATATTTAAATAAATCACACAATAGCCATTTCAGGAAAGGTTCACTAGTTCATAAGCAGCCAGTCCTCTTATGCCATGTTATTTTGCAACTAATTAGACAGTAAAAAGTACTTGTTTCAATGATTGCACCAAGAGTGCTAATGTGTACTTCTGGGATGGAAGACTGGAATGCAAGATTGAAATGGAAGGATTATTTGAAATAAATCACTAATCATCCATCTGTTATGGGTTTCAAACTCTTACCAGCCTGCAAAATTATCTGAACCACATAATCTACTGTAATATTCTCTCCTAGATTCATGGGAAACACCAGTACAGACCCAAAGTTGCAATGAGTTGGAAAGCCTTTTCATGTAGCTTTCTTGAATTCTCAAGGAAGTTTGGTTTGTCAGTCTCATGTGACTCTTTTGGCCACTACTACAGCTATGTTTCTAGATGGGTGGGGACATAAGTAAAGCATGATTCCATGTTGAAAACCAGCATGCGGAAAGGCCAGTTCCAAATTTCAGAGGGAACTGGGCAGGACCCCAGTTAGGATCTAGGTTCAGTAAGGACAAGTTGTTAGTGTTTAATTCTAGGCTCCGGAGCAATCCAACTTTTACTTGCCTTAGGTCTTGATATTTTGGAAATTTGGCAACTGAATGATCTCAGTATATAGTTTATACCCTAATATAAATCTCTTAAGGTTTTATATGTAACTCAGACCTTTTAAGTCAAAACATGCAAGAGTTCTTTCCCCATCCCCACTCTGAATTATACTCATTTTGTGCTTCTTCCTACCTCTCCTGCATATATTCTTACTCATTTAGATTTTAAATTCTTTAAGGGGAAGAACCACATCCAAGACTTTGCCCTTTTCATGCCTGTATCCCTAGTGCTTAATATAGGATCTGGCATATAGTGATTATTAACACCAATAGTTAATCTATACTGTGAAATTATTTTTATATTAATGTAAGTTTTTTCCAGACATATATATGTATACATATGTGTGTAAACATATATATATATATCAGTCATATATTTGTATTCAGGTATTAATATCTACGAGTATTGATACACATACAGTTTTCTGTGAACTACAGTAGCCATAATATCAACACAACAAAGAATACATGTTATTTAAAAGATTTGTACTCAGTAAGTTAAACATAGAATTGACATATTACTCAGCAATTCTGCTCCTAGGTATCTATCTACTCAAAAGAATTGAAAATGGGTATATAAAACAAAAACTGGTACACAGATTGCAGCACAATTCACAACAGCTAAGAGGTAGAAATACCCCAAATTTCCATCAACTAATGAATGGATAAACAAAATGTGGCATCATATGTATTAATACAAGGATTGTTATTTAGCTATAAAAAGAATGAAATATTGACATGTGCTACAACACAAATGAACCTTGAAAATTCTATAGTAAATGAAGAGGCTGGACACAATTATGAATTGTGTTATATAATTATGCAATTCTATTTATTTAAAATATCCAGAATAGAAAAATCCATAAAGATAGAAAGCATAATAGTGGTTTCCAGGGAAGGGGAATTAATGAATATTGAATTTTCTTTGGGGATGATGAAAATGTTTTGAAACTAAATAGAGATGATGTTTTCACAATGTTATAAGTATACTAAATGCCACTAAATTGTACATTTTAAAATGGTCAAAATGATAAATTTTGTGTTATGTCTATGTTACCACAATAAAAATATGTGTGCTAGAATTGCTATTAAATACAAAGAGATTTATAAAATCAAAAAAAAATCTTCAACTCATTACTTTTTCTAGGGGTAGCTAACAATTATGTTTAAGATGACTTGCTTCAATAAAGTGAACTTTAAAAGAAATTCAATCTATTGAAATCTCTACATAAATGAAAATACCACAGAATCATTAATTCTTAGTCAAAAATGATTCACTGTTCTCCACAGTTCACATAGCCGTCATTTCTTTACCGTAATAACTGATCTGGTGGGTGTCTTCCTTCTTGAGAAAAAGATTTTAATTAATATGGAAAATCCAAATATGTTCATTGATAGTTAATTTTTCCAAGCAAATAATTTAAAAAATATATTTACTTGCCATTGTATTATAGTTCATATATTAACATGATCATTACTACTCAATTCCATGCCATTGGAGGGAGAAGGTTAATGTAAATTAATGTCATAGAAGATGGAGTCATAAACACCAAAAGAGCGGTATCAAGTAAGTGGTGTGATATAGTTAAGAGATTATGTTGAGATTATTATGTCTACACAAGCTGCCAACAGCAAATAATCTGAAAAAGAAACTACAAAAGTAATCCCATTTATAATAAGATAAAAATAAAATAAAATACCTAGGAATAAACTTAAAGAAATGCAAGATATCTACAATGAAAACTATAAAACATTGATGAAAAAATTGAAAAGGACACAAAAAAATGGAAAGATACTCCAAGTTCATAGATTGTAAGAATCATTATTGTTAAAATATCCATACTACCCAAAGCAATCTATAGATTCAATATAATCCCTATTAAAATACCAATGACATTCTTCACAGAAATAGAAAAAAAATCCAAAAATGTATATGGAACCACAAAAGACCCAGAATAGCCAAAGCCACCCAGCAAAAAGAACGAAGCTAGAGGAATCGCCTTACCTGACTACAAATTATACTATAGAACTGCAGTAAACAAAATAGCATGGAACTGGCATAAAAACAGACACATAGATCAGTGGAATAGAATAGAGAACTCAGAAATAAAACCATTCACTTACAGGGACCTTATTTAGACAAAGGTGGAAAGAACATACATTGGGTAAATGACACTTTCTTCAATAAATGGTGCTGGGAAAACTTTATATGCAGAAGAATGAAACTAGCCCTTTATGTCTTGCCATATAAAAAAAATGAAATCAAAATGGATTAGAGACTTAAATCGAAGACCTGAAACTACTAAAAGAAAACACTGGGAAAGCACTTCAGGACATTGGTCTGTGAAAAGAATTACTGAGTAATACCTCAAAAGCACAGACAACCAAATAAAAAATGGACAAATGGAATCATATCAAGCTAAAAATCTTCTGCACAGCAAAGAAAACAATAAGCAAAGTGAAAACACAACCTACAGAATGGGAGGAAATATTTGCAAATTGAACTTTTGACATGGGTCTAGAAAAATTGATAGGATTCTGATAGTTCACTGTATGGCGAGATGGAATAGTGAGCATTTCAGGTGTCTAGAGAAGATGGAAAATCATTTAGGTATTCCATATTTCCTATGTGAATGATTGAAAGAGCTCTACTCTGTAATTGTACCCACTCTGACACATCCTGCATGCTTTGAGCTAAGAGGTAGTTTCAAAAGGCAAATATGTTCAACCTAATAATGATAGCAAGTAGTTTTATATAGTGGCTACTCTGTTCCAGGTTCTGTTGTACGTGCTTAAGGACTCATTCAATCATCACAATAATTCTGTAAGATATTTGCTACCACTGACAAAATCCTTTCAAACATTGTAAGAAAATCAAACTGAATCATATCATGAGCTGTCAGTATCTTCCTTCTCACATTCAAACCAAATCACTTATACACTAAAGCAACAATCATTTATCCAATTAGTAATAAGTACCTACTATCTGTCGCATACTCTCACCCCTCCATTCTCTCGTCTATAGCATTTCTGTGGGTTGAAATATGGCCCCACTGCCTTTCTACCTCATCCATGCTGTTGCATAAATCAGTAATGCAGTCCATTTTACTGCCGAGTAGAGTTTGATACCAGGGATATATCACATTTCTCATTTAGTTAAAATTTCATGTCCAGGTTTTGCTATTATTTATAAAGCTGCATAAACATTCAAATGCAATTCTTTGTGTGAACATTTATTTTCATTTTGATTGGGTAAATACCGAGAGAAGAATTCTTGGATCATATGAACAGTGCATGTTTAACTTCCACAGTGGCTATGTTGTCTTTCCAACAGCAAAGTGAGAGTTCCAGTTGTTTTTCATCTTTAACAAAACTTTATAAATCTTATCAATTTTAGCTATTTTACTAATTGTGTCGTGCTACCGGACCAGTATCAGGCTACAGCCCAGAGGTTGGGGACCATACTTGTGCTTTTGGTTTGTATTTTGCTAATGACTAATGTTGAGCATCTTCTCATGCATTTATTTTCCATTCATATAACTTCATTGGTGAATATAATACAATTTAAAAAGTATTTTTAATTGGCTTATTTGGCTTTATATTAATGTGCTGTAAAATTCTTTATATGTTCTAGATATGCCCTTTATTACATACATGTATTGCACATGATTTTGGTCTTAGACTTATTTTGATACTAGTGTCTTTTAAAGACTAAAAGTTTTTTTTTTTTTTTTTTTACTTGGTGAACCCAGTTTATCTTTTTTTGTTTTAAGCTTTTTATGTCCAATATAAAAAAATCACTGAATCCAAGTTCACACAGATTGTCAGCAAATATTTTCTTCTCTAAATTTTATATTTTCAATGGGAAAAAATTTCTAGAATGAGAGATTTGTTTTTTCTACATTATTGTAAAGATATATTTTCATTGTCTTCTGGTTTGACTGGTTTCTGATAAGAAGTCTCCTTTATTTCCTTCTGTTTTATTTCTTTTTCAATATTTTCTGTTTTGAAAAATTTTTTATTTATTTTTTTTATTTTTTTTTTTTTCTAATATTTTTTTTTTTTTATTGGGGGAAAACTACAAAGCATTTACAGTATAATGTTTACAGTCACAATTTATAGTGGGCTGATTTCCCAAAATATATTACCACTCAAGTTGACTTATCTTGTTACATTTAAAAATCTACTCTGTCAAAGTAGTCCATAGATTTCCACAGTTCCATTACGATTCTACTTGGAGTGATAATTTTTATTCTTCTTGATGTTCTTTTTCTTCTTATATCTGTGGGCTTATGTTTTTCAATAACTTGGAAAATTTCTGGCTATATGTCTTCACATATTTTATTCTTTTCCCATGCCCTCCCTTTTCTAGCAGTGTAAGAACAAATTTATGTGCTTGACGTTCTGTCAATTTTTTTCGGTCTTTTTTTGTAAGTTTTCTTGGGTCCTGAGAAACCTTTATACTAAGGATAATTTAGCTTTCAAACTAAGGAGATATCTTTCTAAGGATTCTGACTGAAGTCTAGGTCTTATATTATCAGACTTTTCCACTGTGACAGGTAGAAACATGAATTATTCCCAGCCCTGAGAGAGCTCCAGGAATGTTTCTACTCACTTCTTTCCTGTGCTTCTTTGCCTGGCCTCTGGTAGGTTTCTGGCACGAATGCACAGAGCAGTACTCAGCAACGGACTTGGTGAGTCCCTTGCAGGACTGTCTATCTTTGCAGCTTACTCTTCTCTTATTCTGCCCCACAGAATCTAGTTACTTCAATCCCTCTAAAATTCGACCTCTATTTCCTCAAGATAATAAAATGGCTGGCTTCTGTTTAGGGTAATTCTCCCTTTTCTGGCCTACAAAAGTCCTCCCTGCAGTTAGTTGGTATAATTGAGGAGCTTATCTTTTTTTGTTTCGGTTATTTCATGGATCATAGCTGCCTGTTGTCTAACGTTGGAAACAAGGTTATTTCATATATTTTCATATGTTTTGTCTGGAGTTCAGTTGCATAAAACAGGAAAGCCTTTGTTGTTCCATCTTAGCCAGAAGTTCTAGTCTGATGTAACATGCTGAGTTTAAGAGGTTGGTAGAATATACATCAAGAAGTCAAAAAAGGCAAACATGGTATTCAGAAAGAAGCTAATTATATAAAAATTCCAATTATTCCTGTAACTATAATAATTGAAGATAGAGAAATAAACTCTTAATTGGGAAAGAGTACATATTTAAAAAAGGAAAAAGACTAAACACATTCTTGGGGAGTTATCACACATAAGAAAGATTTTTAAGAAGTAGATAACCACATAGCACCAAAACAATTTTAAGAAATTTGGAGTCATTCTAATAATTGATTGGTATGTAATGGAAGATTTTTTTCCTGAAAAATTCCAGCGAGTTTTTTTATTTAAGTTTCTTAAAAAGGATATTATTTTCCAAGGAAGTGACAGTTGGTATCAAACATTTGTTCCTACTGGCAAGATAGTGACATGGTGCCACCACAAGTGCCCACGATTCAAATGTTGTCTAGACAGGAGGGAGCATTTAAAACTTCCTATTTCTCACTATCACTGAGTTCTACATAAGAAAATGCACCTTGCACACTGTGCACAGTAATCTGGCATACATTTCACACAAATAGGAAATATAGGTGATAATTCCATAACATATGGTAAGTAGAATCAATTGATTAAAGTAGATTAGAAATCGTTCAAGAAGAATAATCTATACTCCTTTCATAAAAGTAAACTTGAAAATTTGAATAGTGATTTCATTCTTTCAATATATACATGCATAGACATATATAAAATGATTAGACTATTCTAAATTAAATCTGCTATCAAACCATAAAGAATTTTAACAGACTAATTTTTTAAATATTATATTTTAGTTAGCAAGGTAAAAATATTAAGCAGATGTAAAACTGAAAATTTTTGAGCCGATACATCTTAAATACATCTTTAACTCCAACTTTGACAGTTCGCTAGAAGATGAAGGAATTTTATTTTAAAATAAAAGTGAACATCAAATTATATCAAAATTACAAGTATCTGGAGCATTGTAAATTATACTTAAATTACCAAACTTCAAATGATCAGAATTCGTATAGAACTGATCATGTTAATTATTCTGAGAATATTGATTAATTACTTATTTAAACTCATTTGGAAATTCCACAAAGAAAGATTTTGAAATGTTGTAAATAATTCATTACATTTTTTCTGAAGGAGCTTTCAAATAAAAGTACATCTCAAGGATATAAGGATGACACCATCAGATCTTTACTAATTTATTGTGGTATTAAAGTCATGTCCAATTACAGGTCAACCGTGGTTACACATTTCCAAGAAGTATCCATCATTCCTCAAGGTTAGCTTGACTAAAGAGTAAAGCATCTACAGAGAAATCATAGTCTGCATTTTTAAATATTTTTTCCAAACTTGCAGTAATTTATGAAGCAAATATAAACATTTATTTTTACATTATATAATACCATGGCATAACCCCTTGGAAAGCACTTAGGCCTTAATCCATGTAACATGTAGGTAGGCATATTCTATGTCCTAGCCTAGGTAAATGCCTCAGGGTAATTTATGTTCATGTACACCCAAATACATACACAAAAACATTCATAAAAGTACTGTCAATAGTTTGAAATTAGGAAAAATAGCCCAAATGCTCATCACAGGTAGAATCCATATGTAATTGTGGTTTTGACATTACAATATTAGAGGAGAATAAAAATAATTTAACTATAACTCACTCAAGAGTATAACTGTAGCTTACAAATGTACATTGAGCTAAAGGAGGAAGACAGAAAAATAAATATTATGTGATTTATTTTTTTACATTTCAAATATAAGCAAATCTAAACTTCATTTTTTGAGATGAAAACCTACCTAAGCGGTTACAAAAAGGTTCAAGGGAATTATGACTGTATAAGTTAAGATAGGATTCGCAGAGTGAAGAGATACAAAGTTGGAAAGGTATATAGGAGTGTTCTGGAGAGAAGCAATGCTCTTTGTCTTGACCTAGGTGGTGCTAACATGTGCAAATACATTTTATTATTTTTAGAACAGTAAAGTTGCATTGGATCTACTTGTCTCTATGTTTTTTACAATAACAAAAAGTTTACAAAAGACAACTTTTCAGAAATATATGACCTACTAATATTAGGTATATAACAGGTTTCCAAACTCTTTTATACAAATCTCTAGCTATATGACTTTCTCTGCCTCATTTTTATAATTTGCTATGCAAATATTAAGCATTTCTCTTTATATTTCTGAACATAATAACCTATGATTTAATCTTTTACTGAAAAAAATTTATTTCGCAAATGCAGCTCTGTCAATTCCCCCATATGTTTCTTTCATATCTTACTATGAATAATTTATTCCTCCCAAATTTATAGGAGAAAACATGAATTTTTATTTGAGACATCATCACCATAACTCATAGAAGTTGCATTTTTGTTATTTACTTGTAATTTATTAAGTTTTACCTTGTGAAAAGGGGAAACAGACCACATTATTCTGCTGCTGCTAGTATACACAGGCACTAGTCATCTTTGATTGAAATACAACAGTCCAGGATGGGATTATTGTATGATTTATGATTAAAGGCAGGGATATAGGCTGCCAAGACTATGAAATAATTGAAAATAAGTGTCACAGAAAGGACCAGATACCCAGATCTTCCAAAGGACAGTGATACGATGTCTGTGCATGATATTCAGTTTCTATTAGAATGCCTATCCACCAAGAATTAATCCAAAAAGTAGTAAATGATTGAGAGGGTTGAAGTTCCGCTAGGAGCCAGGATAAAATATAGTCCATGTAAAACCTAAGACAATTAATATTATAACAAAATATTAAAGATACTATTAAAGTGAAGACCAATGAAGA
The DNA here is from genome assembly GCA_963574885.1 of Lepilemur ruficaudatus. Taxonomy (NCBI): domain Eukaryota; kingdom Metazoa; phylum Chordata; class Mammalia; order Primates; family Lepilemuridae; genus Lepilemur; species Lepilemur ruficaudatus. Next base: position 15,172 of record CAUYRT010067926.1, on the reverse strand, counting down.
CAAAAATGACTGCACGTTAAAAATAGAACAGTAGTTGTCCTTATACGCCTGAGACCAATTTGGTATTTGGTTTGTATGAATCTCAAGGGACAATATGGAATAATCAAACAATTTCTGGCAAAGAGAAAGTAAGCTTTCTAGTTGAACTCTGATAGTTTCTAACAAATGTTGCATACCCTATGGGAATTTTGTGCAATTTAAATGATGTAGCACATGAAAAGCTCTTAAAACCAAGACTTCAAAATTGTAAAGGAGGATAAATATTAGTGTGGTTAATAAACTTTGAAGTTTACTAAAATTGATTAGCTTATTTATATGGTTATTAATACATTTTCGAATGCTAATTAGATTTGTTCTATCCGAATCCACACTAGAAAGAAATGCACTGGTTAGGAATTCCAATGCTTAAAATAATATTTTTGGCTAGGCAACAGTGTTAATAGAACCATCAGAGGAAATAAAGACTAGAAGATGAAGATGAAAGGAAATTAATTAGTTTGGGATATATTGCACTTGAGAGACTTATGGGAGATTCAGCTAGAGATTTTTGATAGGCAGAAATGGACTCCAAGGGGAAGTATGGCTTCAAAAAAACGAGGAATATGTTATTAGGTAGTAGTTTCATCTCTAAGAATTAAAGAGAATATTTAAATAAATGAAATAGAATTTGAGAAATAAACAGTGAAGGGTAGAACCTAGGCATATTTGTTAGACTATTTTGATTTTTGAGACTAAAGCAAAAAAAGGAAAGAGCAAGTGAGAGAGGGAGAGAGATGGAGAGAGAAGAAGGGAGGAGGGAGGGAAAGAAACTATTGGTAAGCGGAAGCCCTCGTGCAGCTTTTAGACCCAGCTGTCTAAAAGGGCTGGATTCAAGGGCTACTTTATTAGCCTCAAGAAACTGATTCTCTCCATGTCTCAGTGGGTAAGTGGGACTTTTCCCTTTGCTGGCTGTTTTAAAACTGGCTCTTTCCTCCTGATAACAAATAGCAGATCTTTCCAGGCTTAGAAACCCACAGTTCATAAAAATAACCTAATCCTTTTTAACCTTCACTGCCGTGGGTCATCTTTCCATCCATGAATGATTGATTGCTGTAGCGAAGGGCATTCAACACTCTGGTGGTCCCATCTTGGGTCACCTGCCCTCTCCTCAAGTCAGCCCATCGGAAGCACATACACGCCCTAGGAGTTGGGGTGGAGTTGTTACAAAGGAAAGGGCATGGAGGAACAGGCAGGCAAAAATGGCAAATGCCAATCTCTTCTGAGAAAAATCAAGATTTGAAGGATGAGCTGAGAAGTAAAATATTAATACAGAGGAAAACAGAGTAGGATTCAGAGAGATGTGAAGCAGGAGAACAGGTTGTCTCAGGAGTTGAGGAAAATTTTAAGGAAGGAGCTGTCAGGACGGTCTAAGTGAAAACAGTCCTTCAAAGTTTGCTTTGGAAAGGCAAGTGCTTTAACAAGGGCGGTTTCTGTGAAGGTAAAAGCCAGACTTCTGTGAGGACAGGGATGTCATCTTGAGAATTACAGATAAACAAAGAGATAGCTAGAACAGGACTTAGGTAAAGATGTTGTGGCAAGGAAATATTAAGCCCACCATAATCTAATATTTATTTGTTACTAAAATGCCCTTAGGAAATTGCATTCGATTTATGAAATTGACCTTTATAATTAAACCAAATATCTCTTCTCTAATATGCAGGAGACATAAATATTTAGCAATAATGATTTTTCATATGTGTATGGTAACTGCTTTCTTTCAATAACATATGGGGGGATATCAACCAGGGGATAGTAAAGAAAAATTACACATAATTCAATATAATCTTTGCCTAAAGTAACAATTATTCACTTATTTATTATTCTATGACAATATATTATTCTCTGAGAAAAAAGAGTAATTGTTTTTAAAAATGATGAAATTTAAAACCAAAAATTCATTGTTTTTCTTGATTTTCGCCTAATTTTTGGTTGAGAAAAGGAAGCCATGAAGGGTCTATTTTTAACAACATGAATAAATTGTAGTTAACTTAGGTCACTTTCTTTTTTTTTTCAATAGTTATGATTTTTTTTTTATTTCAGGAAAATATGAGAGTACAAACATTTTGGTCACATTTTATATCTTTATTAAAATCGTGATTATTAGTGTTGTTTTCTTCTATATACATGCCCTCCTCCGTAAATAGAAAGTTGTGTCCTTAAGTTTGTCCACCTTGCCTATCAAATATTATTTTGCAAAGTAGCTAAATTCAGGTTATAAATGTCAGGGAACTTGCTTATTAGACAGAGGGAGGGGACACAGCTGGAAGAATACCCCTCTTCCCAATTATTTTTCTGCCACTCACTCTAGTTGCTTCTTAAATTGAAAGAGCTTCAAGTTTCAGAATTCAAACCACCATCTGATTACCTTTTAAAAAATTTACTATGCAGTAAAAAGTAAAAGCCTTTTTACCTTTTTTTTAAAGAAGAGGGCAGGAAATTAAGCCAACAGAGAATATGGGTTTCCTTTGGCTTTTTTTCTGTCTTGTTGCTCAGGTACTAGGATGGAATCCTGAGTCTTTTATTTTCTCAGATCTACTCTGCAGAGTCAATTATTATTTGATAGTAAAATTTAAAGCTTTTGGGGGTTGCCTGGCAACACTTCAGCAGTGTCCTTTCAAGTATATTTATGGTAGCTGAGCTTATCTGTTTGCCTTCTATTTGGTTAAATTGGTTATGTTTTCATCATGTCCAGAAACTTCTCTTCAGAAATGTCTGAGTTCTCCCCTGAACACCCACACCCTTGCAGCTATTATGGGTTTGGGCTAAAGATGGAACTTTACCTTTAGGTAATTTTTATACTAATCAGAAGCAAACTAACATAAATAGATTTTTGAAGTGAAATAAAGATCTAACTTAAAGGTTGTCAACTTTTTTCTGAATATGCGAAGTTATTTGGAATAGACAGAATTTTTTACTGTAGTGATTATAAGCTTCAAAAGAACACTAAACAAGTCTGTTATAGTTGCAATGCAATTAGTACCGCAGAATAGGAATGTCGCGACATCCTTCAAAATAATTTTACTGTATGTTCACTTCCTTAAACTTCCTGTTTAAGTAGAACTGTTCATTACTTTGACCACATACTTATATGTCACTTATGAGGCATAGTTCTCTCATTTCCAAAAGGAAACGTTTTTTTTTCCTTTGCCACTTACAGCACTTGTCCTTTATGGGCAAAGAGTGATCTCATGCACAGTTCCTTGCTTTTGGAGAAAGTGCATTCCTAGGAAGCACTACTTGGCCAGTACATTCTTGAGAAGAACATTAAAACTTCTTCCACCTGCAAGTTGAAGATGATGTAACTGGGAAATTTTTGAGTAACAATGTGATTTCTTTTGCCTTTGCCTTTTTAGAGCCCTTACAATTGGGGATTGACAAGCAAGTGGCCAAACAGGCGATGAGCGGATTTTAAGTGTTTACTAGGTAGCAAAGGTGGGGTGTCAAGTTGGGACTGAAACATGCTGGCGTTCAGAATATGGATTGCGAGCTAAGAGTACCATTCAGACATGATCATCCATCTCTGTTGTAGCAGGCTTCCTTGTTCAGCACACACATGGGATCAGGGAGGGGGATCAGACACCACCTGAATCAGCAGTAAAACCTCTCAAGCAGCCAGAAAATAGGTTTTGGCTCTTAGGTTCTTGCATAGTTAGAAAGTTTTAAATCTCCCAAAGAAAAGATTAGGGGCTAAGATTCTCTGGTATGCATAAAAATCATCTGGGAAGCTTGTTAAAATTATAGATTTCAGTACCCCATCTAATTAAGATGTTATCTACAAATCTATAATTTTTTACAAGTCTTGGAGATGAATCTGGGTGCAGTTGGTCTAGACCTAAAGAAACTGGCTAAGGGATATAGAGATTCATTTCTTCAGTCAGAGACACTGCTTGCTGCCTGCTGAGATTTGTTTAAATAGTGCTAAAGCCTTGATTCTGTGACCTGTAGTCTGCTTTAATGAAATAGCACATTTCTGTAACCCATGCTGACATTGAAACTTCTATTGACGTTCAATTAAAATGAGATAAGTTGTTTGCTTATAAAAGGTTTTGCAGGCTGCCAATTACTTTCAAGACAGTAGACTGTGGTAAAAATGGAAAATAATTTATATCTTGATAAGTGATCAGATTTTTTCAAAATTCGTCTGTGCCTTTGAAAATTATTGTGGAGCAAGGGAACAAGCATGAAATGTTAAACAGCTGACTGGGAGAAAAGCACCGTATTTTTTCCAGTCATGAAAATACAAAAGATGCATGGGAATATGCAAATTAACTTTAAATCTGTCCTCCTCAGCTTAATGGAGATGTATTTTCCATATGCTATGAACTGTTCATGTACTGTGCTTGAACAGGTTAAATGTATAGAGAATCCTCTGATAGTATTTGCATGGGTCCAAAATTCATTTCCAAATATGATAAATTTTGTTGTACAATGTACATCATTCTTAGAAATTTATTTTTACATTTAAATATAAAAAGTCCTATGCTCTGGGGCAGAGAACATTATATTAAAAATAAATGTGAAGCATTAAGTTTCAACAACCAAAACTGTCTTATAAAATAGATTGAGGTGAAAACAAAATCCTGTACTTTAATATTATCTCTTTTATGGGTAGGTACAAAAAATAAATACTTGAAAAATTTTTTTGTATGACTGATACCTTGAATGAGGAGTAATCAGTCATATTTGGGAAAGTGAGGGCACCAAAACTCATAACTTTTGCCAGTAATAAAATGTAACTGGCATATTTGGGAATATGCTTATGTACCTAGCATCATGATAGGTACTTTATAATCCCGATCTCATGAAATACCTGATTTTGAATCAAAAGTGTACTTTATTGTATCTCAGACAAGAAGCAGTACAATCAAAGTTTGAGCCTAAACTATTTACATAGTTTCCCCATCTTAATGGTAGCTTGTTCATGTCAGCAGCAAAGAAGCCTAGAGAACGAGTGGCGATGAAATCACAAAAGGCTTTTTCCACAGCTTGTTGAGAATTGAATATTTTTCCTTGCAAGAAGTGGTCCAAAGCCTGGAAGAAGTGGTAGTCATTTGGCGCAAGGTCTGGTGAATGTGATGCATGACAGAGAGTTTCCAAGTCCAGCTTCGGTAGTTTGAGCAGCATTGTTTGTGCGACGTGTGGCTGATAGAGCATTGTCTTGCAAGACCTGTCTCTGTTGACCAATCTCGGCTGCTTAATCGCAAGCATCCTCATCATTTCATCCAATTGGTTGCAGTAGACATCCGCTGTAATTTGATTGGCCAGGTTTCATGAAGCTGTAGTGGATAATACCCGCACTGGACCACCAAACAGACACCATTAGTTTTTCGTTGTTGTTGTTGTTGTTTTAATAAATATGTGGTTTTAGACTGTATTTGGCACTTCATTTTAACCCAACCACTATGCAAAATGCTTGCAATTGTCAAAAATAATCCAGTTTTCATCACACGTCACAATATGGTGTAGAAATTGTTTGTCTTTGTGTTGGTTATACTGAGTCTCTCAATCTATGAACCATCTTGTATAAACTCCATTTACTGTATATTCTTTAATTCCTCTGCATAAAGTTCCATTGTTTTATTTGTATAGATGTTACATGCCTGTTGTTATACTTATTCCTATTCCTAGGTATTGTTAGATTAGGTGTTTTATATTTTTCATAAAAATTTTCCTGTCTTCACAAAAACATTGATCCTTTGATTGAAATTTAAAATTAGGTATCGCTATTTCCAAGGCATTCTCCTGTCCTATACAAACTAAATTATATGCTAATTATATTTTTTATCTTCTATTTCCCATGTATACAGTGAGTTGGATAGGGGTTAGGTAAAACCTCTCCCTAGGAAAATTTTACCCCTCACCTAGTAATGTGACTCATAAATTATGAGAATGAATGAATGTATGTTTACATGTTGCATTTAGCATAAAGTAGTATTCTTGAAATGTGTATAGTATCTCTAATTATAGAATTAACAATTTTGATCTACTTTACTTTTAATTTATGTCTATTCAGTGTGCTTTAATTTTATTGAAACTAATTTCAAGTTAGAGTATTTATTACATCATTTATTTTCTTATTCATTTTTTGGCCATTGCTTTAATTGATGGAATGATTACGTAGCTTTATACTCTTTGGTTTTGTTTGAGTCCGTAAGTATGCTTATTTGTCGGTGTAGATGAAATAGGCTGAAATAATTTCCAAAGGCCTAAAAGAATACATTTCTTGAAACAATTTTATAATCTTAAAAATGATACCCTCATGTAGTTGGCTTCCGTTAAAGAATTTAAATATCTTTTATGTAAGGTGTTATTCATCTGTTCTTGATCAAGTTTACACAAAGTTGAGACCTTCATAGCTGTCTGTCTTTTGAGGGTTATGGATCATTTTCTCAGAAGAGGACAAGCTGATTGGTGTTACTGTTTCAATTACAAGATGTCCCTTTGCCTTAAGTATAGGTCAGAGTTTAAAAAAAAAATAGATTGAGTATGCATTTATTTAGATAGACTGGAGAATTAACCTTTCTACCACTTGTATCGATGATGGTTTAGCAGATAAAAATTCCCCCAAACTAGGCCCTGTTTTAGGCACTTTATAAATAAGTATTTGGTTAGATACGAAGCAGAGCAATTTAGTAAGAAGCTGTCAGTGAGGTGGGCACTTTGAAGTTATTTCAGATGTCGTACATTTATTATGGTGATGCAAAGGCTGTTGAAGACTCAGCGTGTACACCTGCTATGCATGGATCAGGAGGAACAGCAAAAGAAGGTCTACAGAGAAACTTACCAGTAAGGTACTGAGGAGGGCCTCAATTTTTAAATTTGGGATGTCAGTCGAAAAATGGAAATTGAAGTAGCTAATTATATCTCAATTTCCTTAAGAATATGATGTGGAAATTTTTTCTAAAGATAGAATATAAGGAAGTTAATGGGACTTAGCAATTTTGATTTGGACATTTATCACCCGAAAACTCCTCAGATGGCAGGCATTTTACTCTTGTGGTGAATTTTATTCCTCTCTTCCTGCTCCTTAAAAAGCAGTTTAATCATGGTGTGTGGAATCCCAAGTAGTTGTGTTTTGTCTCCACCTCCATCTTCTTGTTTAGTGCGTGACATCTTTCCATTCCATCAAAAAATTCCAGTTATGAGTCTCAGTATTCTTCCCCCTAATAGTCTGTTAAATTCAGTCATGCTGAAGTTTTCATGAGGCTTGCGTAGTACCCTCACGAGGAGGGGATTTTTATTCTGGTAGAAATTCCCCTTTCATCCAAAAATTGAATCTCCATTTCTGTCATTTACCAAAAGCAGTCCAAGAGGTATTGGAGGGCCACAGCCTTTTCAGTGTTCAAAGCTCAGACACATGGGACTTTTTCCTTTTGGGTTCTGTCACAGACTTGGAATTGATAGAAACACAGGTCCCAGGAAGACGGTTTGTTTAGACAACATAGATGAACATGGCTTCATTCTGGCCTGAAAATGGTTACAGTTTGGCTCCCATCCTAACAGCCTGATTCATAAGATGTTTCTATTCTCTTGTGCCATCAACATTTATCAACACTCCTCTTTTATTTGAGGAGGTAAACACTAATAGAAACTGGCAGGTGAAGTTTAATTCCTAAGAAGAAGAATAATTTTGCCCTTTCATTGACCATCGCTAAGGTCCTATTATTCTTTAGCTTAATTGTAGATAATACTGTTTTATGGAATTTTGATATTTTCTATGGGCTAAACATGTCCTTTTACTTCAGTTTTGCATGTCTGTGCGTTTCATGGAAAGTTTGGGGAAGGAAATGTAGTAACTCTATTCAGGAAAACGTGAATATGCCACAAATAAGACTAAGGGTTCTTTGATTTATTTTAGTGTGAGTTTTTTGGCTTAAAGATAAATATCTTTATCAGATTATTAATGAGTGCTGAGAGATGGAATTCAATCGATATGAATAATTTTTACATATTTAAGAAAAACCAAGATGTTAATATATAAGACTAGATTATATGTAGCAAACATTTTTAAAAATGCAATTGTCTGTTTCTCAGTAAACATTATGAGTAGAAATATTTCCTTTTCCTCTCGAGTACTTTTATTATAGTCAAATAAGTCTTAATACATAGGAAAATAATTTAGCAACATATGGAAGAAAAAGAAAGGTGAAGGGATCCACATGAACTGTGAACATTTAATTTATCATATTGTATAAGATGCTTTAGCACTTACATATTTTTATCTGTAAATGTTACCACTTTGTTTTATAGTTGTTTGAAGTCCTGGTAGAATTTTATGTAGAGTTACATATCTTGAAAAGACTGTGGTCATTTACTGACACTGTTGAATAGGAAATGAATCAGACATCTACTATCTTGTTATTTTAGTGAGTTGAAAGGTCAGTCCATCTGCTAGGATGTAAGAGATCACTAATTAAAGGACAGCAGCAAATGTGTCAACCAGTAACACATCTATGTCCCAAAAGGAAAATTTTATTAGCCAGTGGAAGGATGGGAAGGAAGTGAGGGAGGGAGGGAAGGAAGGAAGGAAGGAAGGAATTTCCTGAATTGTTATTACCATTTAAGGAACACATGAAAAGCTCTTATACTTCTCATTAGTAATGATTAATAGTGATTATTACTGAGTTTTATTTCTTCACCACTGAAGGGAAGAGATCCGGTCTTGCACTGTAAAGAGAAAAGCACAGCAGCCCAGAAACCCAAATTTTAGGTTTAGCATAGACATAGAGATACTATTGAACAAATTAATTAAATTATCTCTGTGGCCACAAATACAGTTGTGTTTAGTCCCCAGGGTGGAGGAACAATGGCAACTAATACATCTCCTAAAATTTAAAATTTTAAGGAAGAATCTCCTATGAATACAAGATGCCATGATTTTTGTTGTTGTATACATTTGCCAAAAGAAGGTTCATGAAATGAGAAAAGATAGCTATTAACTTTTTTGATTGGAAAACAAAATTGCATTTTTATCACTGAAATGTCTTAGATATTCTCTGTAAGCTAAAAGAAATAGTGGCAGCTTACTAAAAAGTAACTGTCTTGATTAAAAGACTATTACTTTGTGAAGATAACCCTTCTACCTTTTCAAGGGAATAGTTTATCTCTTTAAAAAGATTATATTTTTCTTGCTTAGAAACCTCTTAAAAATAACCTTTTACCCCCTCATTCACGTGCCCAGAAAAATAGAAATAATCACCTGCTCAATCATCTTTGATTTCTGCATTTATTCTGTCAGAAGAAAGCTTGCATACTAATTGAAGTGATGGCTTTTGTGTTTTCAATAGCTAATCATGTAATTATGTCTTTCCTAGACACTGTTGGGTCTATTTGAATAAGAGAGATCATGAGTTCAACAAGTCCTTAGTGGTTTCTCCTGTTAAACTTATAGTGAGATGCAGTAAGAGGAAATACATTATTTCTGGCTCCTTAGAAACTAGACTGAAAGTTGCTTCCAAAATTTGTCATGATCTGTTCTCCTAAATGAGAGTTTGCTGTAGGTCACATTTATGATCTACATTCCAGATTATGTACCATATGTCTGATAGAGAAGGATAATTAGAAGAAATGAAAATGGCAACTTGGTGTCCTCTAGGACAAATTTGATTGGTTATCATTGGGGGGGGGAAATTAAACGTGGAAATGGTTTAACTTTGGCTTTTTGTAAAATGTCATTGAGCATTTGACCTACACTATAGAAATGTCTGGGATAATGTAATGAATCTTTGGTATTAAACATAATTTTGTAAGTTACAGAGTATGGCAAATTTAAAAGTATTAATATATATATTTAATTACTAAACATTGGGGAAAAATTTATTATATAAGAATATAATTTCATATTTTTCCTTTTCAGTATTCAAGTCATATTGAATTAAAAGAAAGTAAGGAACATGTTATTGATGATGCTGTATTTATTTTTATTCCTTTATTTAACTTTTGACAGTTGTAAATTTTTACAAAAATCCTTCCTTTCACGTGATAAACAAACACATTATACATTTCTATCAGCTTAGAAATTTGTTAAATGGATAACAAATGATTTTGCCCCTTGGCAGCTGAAAATTTGGCCAACACACATTGACCCAACATCAGCTGTGTGCCTACAGACCACAGCTGTTTTGGATCTCTGCTATCAGATTCTTTTTTCATACCAAAAGCTTTGTATTGCATTTTACCAATTTGTCAAGGCCTGTGTGGTGATCAACACATCCACTCTATACCACAGAGCTGTGGTCTCCAACCACCAGGCCACTGACCAATGCCAACAGGTGCTACTGGTCTGGTCTGTGGCCTGTTGGGGGCTGGGCCATGAGGCAGGAGGTCGGCTGTAGGCAGGCCAGCCAGGCTTCATCTGTGTTTCCTGCTGCTCCCCATAACTTGCAACGCTGCGTGGGCTCTGTCCCCTGTCAGATCAGTGGCAGCACTGGATTCTCATAGGAGCACACCTCTACTGTGGACTGCACAGCGTGGGAGGGATCTAGGTTACTGGCTGCCTTTGTGAGAAGCTGGTGCCTAATGATCTGGGGTGGAGCTGGGGCGGTGGTGCTGGCACTGGGGAGTGGCTGGGAGTGTAGATTGTCATTGGCAGAGAGGTTTGATTGCACAATGAATGTGGTGTGCTTGGGTCATCCTGGGACCATCTCCCTCCCACTCCCCTAGTACCCACAACCCCCTGCCTTGGAAGGATTGTCTTCCATGAAGCTGATCCCTGGTGCCAAAAAGGTTGATGACCGCTGCCAAAGAGGATGAGGGTATTTGTAATGTCTCCATCTATTACACAGTCATAAATATTTTTCAGGATGCACAGTGTGATATTTTTTAATTGAATGAAACCAAGTCCAGCCTTAGGAAAAGCCAAACAAAAAGCTATCTGCAAAGCACACACATTTCTTTTGAAAAGCATTTGCCATGGCTTTGTTCATAGATTCTATTATACAAGAGCTTTGTTTGGGTTGGATATTTTGCTCCACTTTATTAATTTTGGCAGAAACGTTGCTATCTGTAGTGTCTCCCAGAGGTCCTGCTGCTTTCAGCCTCCATCTTTAATTAGAAAAATAAAATGGAGAAAATTAAAACCAAGCAGTGATTAAACTTTCCTTTCTTGCTCTGGGGCACTTTTGTCAAATATGTAAAATGAGTAAAAATTTTAGGGAATGTAAGGTTGTTTTTCAAATTGAAAAAAAAAATTCTTGCCACTATTTTATTTTATTGCTTAAGTAATAAATCAAGGATATATGGTTGTGTCCAGAAACAATGCCGCAGATGAGAGACTGCCCAAATGGGTGGGCAAAGCCAATAAGGAGGAAGGGATGGCAAATGCTTTTTCCTAGGAGAAAAAGGTAATTTTATATTCCCTTAACAGATAGAGGTAAAATATTAAAAAGGATCAAACATTTATTAAAGAAGAGACATTCTTTCTGAGACTGAATATTTTGCAACAAAAATGAAGTACTTTAACAGATATATTATTTCAAATATCAAAGCAACTAAATAAATATCCGTTATTTAAATATTTATTTTCTTATTCAGCAATCTGTGCTTTATAAAACACAGTTTAATTCAACATGCATTTATATACCAATGATGTATACTAATAATTTTGCTCGTTGCTGAGAAAACTAAAAGAATAAGACACTCTGCTGTCAAAAGTTTATAGCTGTATCTTTCAGGATTCCGTTAGGGAAAGAGGTCTCCTTTAGGTATTTCCAACAAAGGGACTTTGATATGGGAACGTGGCATAAAATGAAAGATCTGGAAAGCCAAATAAAGGTTGATGAGGCAACCTCAATTAAAGAAAACAGAAAGCTACTCCATGACCAAGGTGAGGACGTTCCCAGCAGGAGGTAGGGCCATGGAGACAGAGGTGATCCTGTGGGAAATAGGGACATGGATGGGATACGGCAGTTGTCAGAGACTCCTTGACACATGAGGCAGAAAAGACAAGGAGAACTTTCTGGTTTCCCATTCTGCTTGCTTTCTAGTTCTCTTGTTAGTGCCTGTCAGGAACTCAGTTACCAAGGGAAATGAAAAATGCAATTCCCTGTGATTCAGAGCCAAGAGAGTAAGGACAGAGAATGGATCTAAGATCAAATGGGTGGGCAAATAATCTGGGAAGTAGTTGTGTAGGACAGCAAAATATGTTTTGACAAAAAGCTAGTATATAAAAAAGATAGTTTCAATAAACTGTGGTAAATGCAAGCTCACTTAGTAAATGCAACGAGTGGTAAATGGTGAATGCAAAGGTAATATACAGGTTCTTTGAGAGTACTTAAGAGGACCATCCAATGATGCCTTGTTAGTCATGGGTCACTCAGGGAAGGTTTCGTAGAAGTGATTACATCCTGTTGGAGTTCTGAAGAAGAGGAGACAGCCAAGCAAAGGAGGGAGGTAATAGTGGGAAAATTTGGTGAAGGATGAAAGCTGTTCCAGGTAGAAGGATCCATAAGTATAGTGACTTGAATGAAAATGATACCGTAAAAGTACTTTATGGAGTTCAAAAAAGATTGAAAATGTAGTGGGAAAAGAAGCAGAATTTAGAGATAGTTTATAAAATTTGAGCTTTATCTAGAAAGCAATGGCAAGTCATTAAAAGTTTAAATAGAGAAATGACATTAAGTTTAAATATTAGCAAGTTTGGCAAGTAGATTATGGGGAGTGATATATGGAGAAAAAGCCATTATAACATGTCAAGACTTATTTTTTGTGTAAAATATACACAGATCTAACTTCATTTACTTTCATCATGGAAAAAAAGTCATGTAATTTCTGCTCACTGAAGGTTATTCATTGGGAGTGGAAAATGGAAGAAATGGTGCATGGAGAACAATTGTGTTACCTCCTGCCTTTCTCTTTCATGTCTGCCTGTTGGTCATCAGTACTAGGGTCCCTTGGAGTACTGCTTGCATAGGAAAGTATATATGAAGTTCCAAACCAAAAACTTCAAAATAATCTTCACAATCACAGTTGATTTGAAAGTTTGGAAATACACAGGTGTGTGTGGTGTATGTGTTTATGTGAATGTGTATGTGTGTGTCTATGTGAAAGAGAGAACACAAGCAGGAGACCAACTAAACATAACAGTGCAGATACTGAAGAGTGAGCTTGCTGAGCTCCCTTATAAATTATTAAAACACCACATAAATTATAATAAAATACAGGTGTTTAATCAATTAAATATTGAGGCTTTACATGTGTGATAATGCAGAAACATTAGACTGTTGATACAATATATAGCATCTAGATTTTAAGAGCTTATTTCTCCCTTCAGAATTGAGTTTTAAATTTGCTGAGAATACTAGGGAGCTCCCCTAGACAAGAATGACAAAAATCAAATAGACTTTGGTTTATGAAGGCACAATTGGGATTACAGTTACCATAGCAACCTGAACTTTGAGTCTATATCTCAACTCATTTTTATAAACAGTTTTTTAATCCACATTTGGATCACTTAATCACTTAGAATTTTGTACATTAAGATTATAGATATTTACATTATGACAATGCATCCTTCACTGTTACAGCAGGAATGACCCAATTGCCTTTACTAATGATAGGTTTTCTTTAAATTTAAAATGCTGTAGAATTATAAGACTGATTATCATAAATTCCTGTGAAATATAAAGGATTCATTATTTTTTCTTCCTTAATCATCATCTTTGCTTTACTCTCTATTCTTCCTTTCTATAGGGGAGAAAATCTAATTCCTTTACAATTCACTTTATCTTGATTTCTATTCCAGACCATTTTCTGCTGAGTATTTTTATTTAAAAAAAATTGTTTTGTTATTATTATTACAAAGCCTTACATTTTTATTGTATACAATTCAGACAATCCAAGAAAGTATATAGAGATAATAAAAAGCACTATTTATCCTATTACCCAGGTAGCAGTCTTAAATATAGCCAATTTAATGTCATTTTCTGCATTTGTATGCATTTCTGTATATAAATAAATGGGTATACATTGTACATATTTACTTTTCTCATACAAAATTGGAATTATAATGCTTATTATCTTCCTTTTTATCAGTTAACATTATAATCATTTTCTTAATGTCATTCAAATTCTTTTAAAACTTCTTTTTTTATTATTTTCCAAAACTTAATCATCTATCTGGATCATAATTTGTTCAGTCATTTCTCTGTTGTTTGACATATATGTTGTCTAGATTTTGGGGGACTATAATTTATATAACTAAATAAACACTTGTGTATAAGCTTTGAGCACATCCTTTAACTTCTACAAATAGAATTACTGGGTTATTGAACTTTCTATATTGTTTTAAGACATAATCATTATTTATTTTCCAACTCTCATTCTTTATTAACCAGCCTTGGTTTCAACTCTCCTAGGTCCTGTGACTTTTCTGGCCAATTTGTTCCAAAGACTCAACTAGGAAATATTCCAGACACCACTGGTAGATGTGATCACAGTCATAGCCTTGTAACTTTCATTGCTTCAGATAACTTCTTAATATGTCTTTCTACTAAAATATATGGATTTCCTCAACTTCTTTGTAGGTTATGTTAAGCTGTCTCAAATTGGGCATTCCAAGGATAATATTTTAAAAGCTGAGATAATATGTTGAGAAATGATATCTGGACACAATCTGATATCTCTAGGCCATCTTTGTTATCTTTTAAACATTATCTAAATAAAAACCTCACAATTTCTTCCACATCAAGAAGGCAATATAAGAGGTATAAAAGCACACAAAGGAAGGGCTGTAAAGACAGGTGGGAACTATCTCACTGCAACTGATCTCCAAGAAGTAAGGTATCCTGATTCTTCTGAAAATCTATTTTTACTATGTAATAAGATCTTCTTCCTTAAAGTTTTCCCTTTAAGACAAAGATCCCAGTATTTCTACAAATGATCAATATAGTACAATCTTCTCTTTTGTCTTCAGTATCAATGAGGAAATTTGGAAGCATGTTGCATGAAACAATTCATTATATATATGGAGACAGTCATGCAGGTCGCTATGTGGTTTTTTTAAATCTATGTCTGAAATACCATAGACTGAAATCTCTTCAAGCCAACTTTGAAAGTGTAGCAAGAATAGATTAATTTTAGCCTGGTTTGCCATCACTTAAAAACATTCTACCTATATGAGTTTAAGCTCTTATTT
>CAUYRT010067923.1:0-34261 GCA_963574885.1 Lepilemur ruficaudatus | reverse complement strand
GTTAAAGAATGTATGACTGTAGCAGAAATCTCCCAGTTTTTGAAGCTAACTTCTATCAAAGATCACCAGTGGCATATCCAGGCATGCTGTGCTCTTACTGGCGAAGGGTAAGAAGTCTTTCTCTTAGAGAACATGTATTTTTAGCTTGGAAACATATATCTTCTTAAAATCAATAAATATTTAAGACTACCATATACAAAACATTGTAAGGGAGAGATGTTAAGATACAGTTCCACATCTGTAATCACAGACTTTTTAGGATGGTTCTGTAAATAGTAAAACATACAACATAAACATAATACACAGAAATCTACTGAACTAATACTGTAAGCAGATAGATAATATAGTTGCTATAAGAGCTTAGAGAAATTAGAATATCATTGAGAGCTGGAGAAGTCAGCAAATATGTATTATAATGGTGGTGGGACTTAAGAAGTAATACTTTCAGAGCATGTCCTGTGTCTGGAGTGCTTTCGATACTGCGTTTCATTTAATCCTCGTAACAGTCCTACAATTGTGTGTAAGTTACGTTTTGTACATAAAGAAGCTGAAATAGAAGAGGATTTGCATCTAAGGCTAATTTGTGGATACTCACTGTTGCCACAGATATGATCAAGAGAGGGAGTTGGTTGTACTTTAAAAGAAATAATAAAAAAGGATTGGGAGAATTGGAGACAGTGTGGCATAAGGGTCCTTGGTTCTGAAATGACAGGTGTTGGAAGAGAGGTAAGTGCCTACAGTAGAATTTTGCCCTGGTCTGGTGCCCAGAGATGAAAGTATTTCAAGAAGGAGGTAGTAGTCAGCATAGTCAAATGTAAGGTCAAGGACCAGGGGGATGGAGAGGGCACCAGTGAATTTAACAATAAATGAATAAATGCTGTCAGTGCAAATTCTATGGATTGGGAAAGTGGCCATGGGATAAGCGTAAAGAGGAAATGGATTGTAGAAAACAAAGATAGCAGTTGTAAACTCTTGAGTGTGGCAAGAAGAGGAAGAAGAGATGAAATAGAGGCGGTTAGAAATTGGATAAAAAACTGAAAGGAAGAGCAAGCTAAAGTTTCTGTTGTTGTTTTTCCAAAATATGGTCGATCTATATATACAGTCCTGTGCTATATAATGACATTTTTGTCAATGGTAGACCATACATATGACGGTGGTCCCAGAAGATTAAAACTAAAGTACTGGATTTTTGCTGTACCTTTTCTATGTTTAAATGTGTTTAGGTACACAAATACCATCGTGTTTCCAATTGCCCACAGTATTCAGTATAGTGACATGCTGTACAGGTTTTATAACCTAGGAGAAATAGGATATACCATATAGTCTAGGTGTATAGTAGGCTATATATATCATGTAGGTTTGTGTAGGTAAACTCTGTGATGTTCATACAATGAAGAAATCACCTAACAACACATTTCTCAAAATCCCTCGTTAAGGGATGACGCATGACTATATTTAAAAGCAGAGAAAGAAGAATGAAATTAGAGATGAAAGATTGTAAATAGAGGTCTCAGATTTTGGGTTTAGGTTCTTGAGGTGTTGGGAAAGGGCAAAAGCTTGGGACATAAAGATGAATTAGCTGAAATGGGAGAAATTCTTTTCAAGACCATGTTGAAGGGTGAACCAATATAATGAGTCATTGAAGCCAAATCTTAGTGAAATGGAAAGGCATCATTATAGACATTTGGAAGGACATAATTAGAACCTTAAAAAAGCAAACCTGTTCATTAAAAAGGAACCCTCGAATAATACCAATTGTCCATGTATTCATTTAAGTAAAAATTTTACACATTTCTTTGTCAAATAGTTTAATAAATGTTGATATATGTATTTTACATACATATCTTTGTCAAGTAAAAGCACAGTCAGTATTAAATTTGGCAATAAAGAGATTGATAAGATTTAATTTATATACTTTGATAATTGAGTAACTGTGGAATACATTAGTGTAGATATGAACTCAGTTTCATTTTTAAAAGAGGAAAAGAGGTTTCATTATAAAAAGAGGAAAACAAAGATGATGGTATCTTTTCAAATTTTTGTTCATGTGCACTTCCATTTGCAGCAGTTAGCAATTCGAGATGTTTGATTTTGAGGGAAATGTTCTATTTCCTATCTACAGTCTATCTATCTTGGTCTAAATTCTTGGTTTTACTGTTGGTTGACATTTTGAGTCATTGGACTGGAGATCACAAACTTTGGAGTTTGGCCTCATTTTGACTCCCACTTCTGCTATTTGCTAACCTTGCCAAGCCTGAATTTCCTCTGTAACATTAGGATTCTGAGCTCAGTGTTGTGAAAATTAATTAAAATAATGAATGTTAAGGCCTTAGTATAGTTTATATTTTGTTATTAGGTAATAACTATTACTAATTTCACAGTTTGGAGTTAAATAAACTACTCACCTATTATTTTGTACTATTTCCTATCAGTAGTTTAAAAGTGAGGAATCTATTAATAAGAGAAAAATAAGGGCTAACCTCCCCAAAATAACCATTTATTTACCTCATTTTTTTTCTGTTTGTGTCTTTCTTTTACATTATTAGACTCAGACTTAACACAAAAATCTGAGGGTTTTTTAAAAATTTAATATAACATAGTTTTTCATATCTACAAATGCTTGTCATAGATAATAGGTAATACTTCACAATAATTCTTCATTTTGTTGGAACATAATGTGTACCACCATTTCTCTCTTGCTAAACTTTCAGTTTCTTTTATCACAATGAGCATCCCTTTCTGTATTTTGGATTATGTTCAATTACCCATTGTTCAGCATTCACTGGTATTACTGATAGGAGATTTTATTGCCTTCAAATTTTTTATATACAGATGTAACATATATATTATATGTATACTTTGTTTTAGTTGCTCATTGTGCATTTCTGCCCATTAGTAATACTAAGTCAAGAGTTTGATAAGATATTCCATATATAACTATGTATCTGTAATATATAACTACTATGTATTTAACATCTGCCATTTTTATTTCATTTATATTATTAGCATTTTATTATATCGTAAAATAGTTTTTTTTGTTTTTTTGAGACAGAGTCTTGCTCTGTTGCCCGGGCTAGAGTGCCGTGGTGTCAGCCTAGCTCACAGCAACCTCAAACTCCTGGGCTCAAGCAATCCTTCTGCCTCATCCTCCCGAGTAGCTGGGACTACAGACGTGCGCCACCATGCCCGGCTAATTTTTCTATATAGTTTTAGCTGTCTAAGTAATTTCTTTCTGTTTTTAGTAGAGACGGGGTGTCTCACTCTTGCTCAGGCTAGTCTCGAACCCCTGAGCTCAAACGATCCACCCGCCTCAGCCTCCCAGAGTGCTAGGATTACAGGCATGAGCCACTGCGCCCGACCCATAAAATAGTTTTTGACAGTATAGTTTTAAATGTTTCCTCATATGAATATCCCACAGTATGTTAATTTTTTCCTCTATTTCTAGACATTTAAATCCTTTAAAAATGCTTTAATGAGCACTCTTATATGTAAATTATGTTTATCTCTGATTTTTTTTTTGATACATTTCTAGAAGTAGAAAAAAGAGTACAGGGTATTGGTATTTTAAATATTTTTGATATGTTAATATATTGCCACACATATTTTTGATTATTACTGTCTGTGAGCATATTAATTGTATAATTATTGAGCTCCTTTATGTGTCAGGCAGTGTTCTAGGCACTAAAGATAAAACTGAACCAAAAATGCATGGATGTGAAAGTATGACTTTGCTGTAACATCACCTGCATTGATTTTTTATCTTTGTTCAATGAATGAAAAATGTTATCTTAGTTTGGTGTTCATAGTTTTTTAGTTTAGAATTTAATTAAATGATTTTGTTTTCCTTGTAGATTGTGCCAAGGACTTGAATGGATGATGTCACGACTTAAGATTAGATGATCTCTACTGACTTCTTCTCATAGACTTTGTATAAACGAAGTGCTGGACTTTACCTGAAAGCTGCAAAAATTAATGGTTTAGATATATTTATAATAAACTGATTTAAACTTTTTCTATAAGAAGAAAAATTAAGACCACTTATTTGAAATCAAAGATGAAGTCTCACCTTCCAATTTGCTTTCTCATTAGTTCCTTCCAAAGTAAGTTATTAAAGCTGTGATTGACATTTTTCTCATAATGAATCCTCTCAGGACCTTGCGTAGCCAGTGATAAGTAAAAGGGAGAGGAAGACATTTTGAACTTTAAGAGCTTTATTATCAGTATAACCCTCCCTAGTTGAATGTTCTCTTCTTGCTCCATTAAGTCAAAATACAAATCAGCACAGATATTCAGTTTCCAATATTTTAAAATGTAATGTTACTTATGAAAAGTATTTTGTATAAGGTTGTGTATGTATTGTGTATATACCTCACGTTCAAGTTAATGGCTTTGCTTTATGTTCTAAAGAAAAGCAAATAATACAGAAATTAATAATATCCTTAGTTATAACCATAATGAGATAAGTACTGGCATTGGTGTTAAGTGCCATTTTGTACTCTTTCCTTATGTTCTCTGTATTGTATTAACCAAACCCCCAAATCATTGAGCTGCTCTCAAAAAAAAAAGGAAAAGGAAAAAGCTTGACGTTGTGTACCTGGTTTTTTTTGTTGTTGTTGATCGGTCACACACATAGAAATGTAATTCAACTGAGTGGAGTATCTTATCAAATTCTTGACTTAGTATTACTAATGGGCGGAATTACACAGTGAGCAATTATCAGATTATTCATTTTATTGGTCCTTATGACTTCCAAATTACTGAATAGATTATTAATCTATTAATCAGTTAATCATAAATTGTGGTTAAAATTATCAAATGAATTCTCAGCATTAATTGAAAACCGTGTGAAACATGTCTACCTAGAGAAGTAACACTCTACAAATAGCACTAAATAATTTAGCTATAGTCTTTTTAAGCATTAAATTATATGTCAAGTAGCTAAAGTGAATTTGAGAGTAAAAGTAAGGTATATTTTCCAAGCAACATTGATAATTTCTTTATTTGCAAATTTTGTATTGCTTTTTTTAGGACTTGGGATAGTTTGAGATTTTTGTTTCTATTCTTGTATCTTCTTCTACTACATAAATACATTGTTTGACAATTATAGAACGCAAATATTTTTAAATACTTTTTAAGAATTTGGTATAAAAATTGATTGGTGCAATGTATTATTTGTACTAAGAAGTAACTTGACTCAAAATACCTTTTATGTTTGCTTAGGGTATTTTTTTCCCCCGATATCTGAAAGTCAAAGGTATTTCTGTCACAACTGTAAACAACTTTATCCTAAATGTGTTAAAACATATTCTTGGGTACTCTATCTGTATATTTTTCATGCCCTGAAAGTCTAAAAGCTAATCCAAACTGACATGTTTTAAAATATTTAAGAAAAAAGAAACCCTACTTTTAATACCAGCCTTTTAAATTTCATGAAGATGTTGGTGAGGAATAATGACAAAACTTTGAAAGTTCCCTGCTATAAAATATAAAATACTCAATATCAATCCATGGGAGATCAGTATTTTAACATTGGATGTTTTGTGTTTTATATTGTTCAAAATGTAAACATAACGTTTAATATTTGTCAACATGCTTTTTACAAAAGTAAATCCTATATTGCTAAGCTTTATTATATGTTCTCATGCTTTTTCAAATCACTATAAGAAATTACTTGATGTTTATTAAAAATCCCCTTAGAAACCCAAATCTATTTTATGGTTTCATCAGAGACAAATATTTTGTGAAGTAGCCCAGAAAATCAATACTTTTTGTTCTTTCTATTTTTTAATTTGAATAATCATGTGCTTTTAGTCCCTTGGACTACTGCCATATCAGTTTAACATGATACTAGTACATTCTCTTGTCATAAAGGTGTTGGCTAAAATTTATTCTTAATTGGATGTTTAAAGCATGCACTGCATTATTACAGTTGGTTTAGTGTATTAGATTATTGACGTGACTTCATGAGAATGCATGAAATCTTACACCATGTTTATAAGACATGGTTTTGTTTTCTACCCTTCTGAGCTAAGATTAAAAATAAGGTGGTATCTGTGTACCTGTACATAAAACCAAAATTACAGCTGAGAAAAAGATTTAAATTTACATATGAAAATATCAAAATCATCTTAACAGTATTACTTTCAAATAAGATGGAGAGTCTCATGAATAGTCATATTGGCAATTTGTATGTAATTTGTAATTTAAGTGGAATGAAGCAAAGGGCAATGCTTTTGGATTTTTAATATGCTACTTTTGGATGTAAACAAACATCTCATTTAGGGTTAGTGTGCTCAGCTTTGAGAAGAATGAAAATTCATACTTATGTACATGTGGCTAAATTTAAATATCCTGTTTTTGATACTAATTTTGAAAGTCATAAAACTTGTTTTGATGTCTTGGTAAAAGTAACCGTATACTGTAAACATTTAAATATGTTTAACTTTGCCATAATAGCATTTATAAAGTACATCTTACACATTATGTTGAGGGTTCTTGTTTGAAATTTTCAATGCTCTTTATCTTCCCAGCATATCTTGGCCCTCATGATGGGCAAAGAATACAATGAAAGCAGGTGGATTGGGGGTCAGTGGGGAGTGGGTAGGGGATCATTTTCTTATATGACATTTTGCCTTAAGAATAAAAAAGTGCTTTAGCACTGCTGGCTGGCATTTTTAATGCAGGTAGTGAAAGTGATTTTAGAAGTGTGGCATGAAAAAGAGGGAAGGAGAGTTTCCGTTTTCTGGCCTTTAAGAAGTGCCTAGTAGGTAGTTACAGTGAGTCACAGAGAAGTGCACAGAGCTTCAGGAAAGGCATGAAGTCCCTGAGATGTTCTTTTCCTTTTTGTGTGAGTGTATAGTATTAAGATGCCTAGAAATGGGACTCTGTTGTTCCCTCTCGTATAGGCACTTTACATTTCTTGCTGTGACTGCAGCGACCACATACAGTACAGACAACCTCAAAAGCTGTTTATATTAGTGTAAATAGAAAAAACTGTAGAGAATGTTCTGATTTTCTCTATGGGCATTTTTGGGAATGTATCAGTAGTATGCACTACTTTGTATATAGGGGATAGCACTACATCATAGGTTGTCTGTGAACTTTGGGATCATCTTCTCTCAGTTGCACAGTTGTATCCTGGCATCAATCCCTTTTTCGAGACTAGGTAGATATGAGATTTCTTCACGTGAGTTAACTTTGACCCCTCCCACTACCCAAATATAATCTGGAATTTATTACTTCAGGATAGACATTCCTATAGTTCAGCTATCCCTTATTCTTCTGTACCTTTAATCACTATCAGTGAAGATATGTTATCTCACTCCTGGAGGTATTCTAAACTTTTCCCATAACCACTGTTCTCCAAATCACTAGTTTTCTAAATAGCTTCTCTAGTTTCTAAGTAGCTTCTCTTACTATCCTCTCACTACTGGATTGATTTACAGATTTGAACTTTGTTTATTAAAGAGCATTGTCAGAGTTGTTGAGTTCGTCAGAAGATCAGCTTGCAGTATATATAGCATATAGATGCCAGTTGTAGAATTCTGTATATTATACTATATTTAACATTTTAATGCTTCTTAGTTTAACTCCATATGCTAAGAAGTAGATTCATAAAGATAAAAGAAATACCTAGACTCTGCCAGCTCCTTGAGCTACTAATTAGGCATGGAGAGGATTAAGTTATGTGTATTATCTTCCCATTACCAAGAATGGGTATGTTTCAGAGAATACCAGTTCTAACAGTTTGAGTTGGAAAAAGATGTAATATTTAACCTAAGGACATCGTTAAAACTATTGCCCACATTCCATTTTTTTCCTCATGTTTACTTAAAGATCAAAGATAAACATTAGATATCTAAAGGAATTAGTGATGAATAGTCTATTTTACAAAATAAACCTGTTGAAATGGGCTTTAAAAGACACAAAAATAACCAGCTGTCATGCATTGACTGTGTAGATGCAGATATAACATAGAAAATATGTCTTTAGAGCTCCAGTTATACAAAAATAAAACTTCTATATCATGCTCTCTCAAAGAATGTATGATAGGTTATTTTAAGACCATGATAGTAAGAGTAACAAAAGCTAGAATTTAAAATTTTGGATGCTAAAAAGTGACAGCTTCTATTTAACCTTAAAATCATGTAGAATTGTGAAGAAATGCAACAAGATACAGTTGGATTAGTTATGCAGTACTTCTTATCAATTGTCTAGCCTTTGTGTATTCTAAAAACTAAAGTTTAAATCTTTATAGCTTGTTAGATGTGCTGTTTTTTGCTAGAAAATTCCCATAGTCTGTACTAAAAAGTGCCTAAAAATTGATTTGTGTTGATTTTTAAGTCCATCTAATAAATTATATGTATTTTCTATGGTATTACATATGCTTGTCTTACCGATGACACAGCCTGAAGGGTTTCTAAATCATAATTTGTACTTTATTTTAATAAAAAGCCTTGTAATTGAAGATGCCCACCTAACCCTCAACAAATCATAGTGTAATGAAGCACAAGCAAAACTAGTTTTTCTCTTTCCTGATACAGATATGTCATGACCCTGGCATTAGTTGATATGGAAACTAGAAAGCTGAACTCTGTTACTGTTTTTTAAAACAGTTTTAACAGAAAATTTTACCATATGTTTGAAATTCTCAGTAAAAGTTTGTCATTTGTGTCAGAGTAGCCTCTTGAGTCTCATAGTTAGTAGTTAATAATTTTGAGTGTTATATCATTTAAATGTTGAGCCATTTCATTTGTGTGTATATGTGTATGTGCCCAAATCAGTCCCCTTTGTTTAGATCCTACTTACAAATCAAAATATTTGATAGAAATCTTACTACATTTTATATTGTTCCAATTTGTTTTTAACTGACCATAGAGTGTGACTTCTGCGGCAAAGCTTGACTGTATTTTCAGTTCTGTGTAATTACATTGTATTCATATTATAAATCTTGCATGGAAAGTGAAATGTGTATGTGATTTTAAATTATTGTACTGTATACTATTCCCTTCCCGTAAACTTCTTCCATTGATGATCTACGGAATTCCTCTAATTATTTTTGCTTGAAACTAGTCCTTTAGATTGGAGTAGCCTTTTCTTATATTATGTCCCTCTGTGGTTCCATGAGATGAGGTGATACCTGCAAAGCACTTTTAAAGATATTTTTTAGGTTAATGTCCAAGATGCAGCATTGAGGAGGCAGCTATGTCTAATGAGGGCTCTTTCGGTTGCTAGAGATGAAAAAAATATATACTAACCATTTTAATTTGTGCTTAAAGTATATTTTACTAATTATATTCATTTTAAATGTGAAAAATTATTTTTGCAGATATTAATCTTTCTTGTTTATCATATTTTCCTAGAGAAGCCTAAATAAAAATGTGTTGCAACTAGTCTCGCTATATAAGATCCCTCCAGCCCTCCTCCCCCCTCATCCCCCCCCCGCCCCAACTGAGCTCTACGCATATTGACAAACAAATAAGAAAACCTTTTGAAAATTTTTAGGTTTGTTGTATTGGAATTTCCAATGTGATAAAAGGTTTGACTCAATCTTTGCATGCAAGAAGAGGTAGAAGTTTTATTTGATCTCTTTATCATTTTACAAACTTTTGTTTCTCTGTATGCTAGGAAAATTTCACGCACAAGGAATATCCGAAAAAGTGAGGATCTTGGTGCACTTAGGTGCTTTTGTATACGGTCAGTGCTGATGTGTTAGGTATCTAGGGAAATCATGCTTCAGGACCTTCTTGACAAGACAGCTTCAGGAATGACTGGAGGATATTTATGCTTGTGCTGAGGAGGGCAGGGAGTAGGCAGATTGGAGTGGGGAACTCTCCATTGGTAAGCAGGGCAATCATTTGTTTTGTAGATATGTTACTTCATTATACCTGTAACAGTGTTCCATGTCTGTAATCGACTGAAATGTCAAGCTCCAGAAATGCAAGGTGTTGGTCAGGTGACAAAGTAGTAGGACCTTGTTGATTGTGAAATGGAGGAATAATGTCAAGGTAGTTTGTGGGTAAAAAGACAAGCAAGATTTTACTGGTGAATTTCTATAATTTGTGCATTAACCTTTTTTTAAAAAAAGTTGCATGTTAACTGGGTGTAAAGTATTGTCTGCTTTATGCTTTGAGTAAAAGAAAAAAAACTTGAGTTAAATTGTTATTCTATTATGTACTATTATATATACCTTTTCTTTTAGAAAGGGTTAATTATAATGAATATTCACGTTTCTGTGTTGTCAGTGTTTTTATTCTGATTTATTCTCTAAACGTGTGTAGATTTGATGATGGTAGGGCTGGGATCCACGTGGCAATTGCAAAAGTATGATAGCGGCACTGTGCAAATGATAGAAAGATTGTCCTGATCTTCTATAGGAACCTTTTCTGGAACTTAATCAGTAGAAAACTTTCCATCTTTTACTTCTAAATGTTAGAATTGGAAATAAACCTGATAGTGACCGATTTGCATGATTGATTTGTTTTAAAATGTGAGAAACAGTCATTTAAAATGAGTATCATTAAAGTAAACATTCATGAACATGGTTGATAGTAAATAGAAGAAAAAAAAGGGAAAAAAATGGGGAGAGAGAAGTCACCCCCAGGCACATGCTTCCTTGCATTTCTCCCCTCCAGTAGAATGTAAGGTCCAGGAGGGCAATTTCTGTCTCTCGGTTCCGAGCACAGTGCCTAGTAGGTAACAGTGATTGATTTATTTGTGTTGACTAATGATTTTCTCATTAGTTCCTATAGTATAAATAGCGCTTGTTTCCTTAAAAATGGCCGAAAAACATCATGCAGTGGCAAATAAATATATGCAAATTTTATTTATTTGAAATCTGTGTGAGTCTACATCTAGGAATGTCAATAACATACCAGAAAGTTTGTGATAAGCATCTGCAGACATTGAAATAGTAAATGGTACAACAGCTGTTTTGGAAAATAAAAGCTGTGTCATTTTATTGATCTTTTATGCCCCCTTTTCCCTTCACTTTTCATGTCTGGAATACGCCTTTTTTCTAGTAGACAATTTTTGTCATAAAATGAATGAGATTTTTCACAAGATTAAAATAACCTCTGACAGTTCTTGTGAATGTGTTCCTTATGATTGGTGTCACCCTTTTGGGATTTCATGAGTTGGGATACCTAGGTGACCTATTCACATCACTATAGGCTTTTCATTCTAGAAGATCATTCTATATCAAAATGGATGTTTACCTAAAAAATCTTTTTGAAGTAGTTCTGATGTATTTAGATCCTCAAATAATATTCTATATTTCCCATATTTTCTTGTTACAAAGAACAAAAACCCTTTCCAACTAAATAGAAGGATATTTTGCATGTATTTGGTTATCGAGGCTATTTTTCTTCTATGCTTCTATTTCCTCTTAATTGTTCTTTTGCGTTATTATTAGAATCCTGGTGTTTTTCTTGTGAATAAATTAAGTTCTTTAGTAAATATAAGTACCATGTGCTAACCAACTGCACCACTGGAGCTCTGTTTAGATAGTAAATGTATTATCTTTTTGTCGTGTTTGGCAGATATCTTCCTAGTTTTCCCCTTAAATTTTTATAATTTTTTTAGTATATAAAGTGTTTATTAATACATGATTTCTTTGAGTGAAAACCAGAAAAGAGACATAATAAACCAAAGAAAAATCATCCATTGTCCCACCATTCTAAGAAAACCAATGTCAATACTGGAAGATACAAATTTAGTGTAGTCTAAGTGTAGAGTTTTTATAAAACTCTACAGCACTGTATGGTAATGTGCTTCATGTTTACTTACCACTCACTCACCCAGAGCAACTTCCAGTCCTGTAAGGTCTATATAGGATAAGTACCCTATACAGATATACCATTTTAAAAATCTTTTATACTGTATTTTTGCGGTACCTTTTCTATGTTATGTTTAAATACACAAATACTTAGCCATTGTGTTAACCATTGCCTACAATATTCAGTACAGTAACATGTAGCCTAGGAGCAATAGGCTATACCATAGCCTAGATGGCTATACCATCTAGGTTTGTGCAAGTACATTCATACAATGATGAAATCACCTAAGAATGCATTTCTCAGAACATATCCCTGTCATTAAGTGATGAAGGTAAATATTTTTTGAGTTTATGTTTTGAATACAGAATTCTAAAAAGCTCTTTATTTTTCCACAATATACTATAAACATTTTTTACATGTAAAATGTTTTAACAGATGTATTGTATTTGCTGTTTGGATATGTTGTAATTTATTTAACCAGCCTTCTGTTGATGTACATTAAGTTGTACTTTATTTCTCATCATTGCAGTGATTTTACTGCAGTTAACATTTGAATTTATTTTTCATAGAATGAATTCTCCAAAGTCTAATTGCTTTGTCAAAAGTATATGGTCTTTTAAAAGATTTGGGTGGCTTACTGCCCGATTGTCTTCCCAAAAGGTTCCCCACATCCTGGTGAATTCTTCACTCATATACATGATCATCTCTATATTACAACACTTTATATGAAGATTTATTAACCTGTTCACCATTGTTCACAGGCCACCACCACTCTACCCAGGCATTTTCCAGTCATGCTCCGTGTTCGCCAGTCCACCCAGTGGAGGGCAGTGCAGATATTCACTCTACGTACAAGGTTTCTGGTGATCTTTAGCTTTTAATCTGTTGTGCAAAGTTTACTTATTAACCTACTTGTAATGTATTCAATCTGTGCTAATCATTGACTCCTTCTTAGAAGAGTAGAAGGAAAAAACCTAAAAAATCTCTCAGCTGACTTTATTTTAACACTGGGGGAAAATAATCTCTAACATCGTTTGTCATGTAACATAGATGACCCATTTTCTTCCTCTCAGTGCTTTCCCAACAGCATGTCAGTATCAACTGTCAGCCCTAAATGCCATTCCTTTTACTTTTCTATTAAATGTTCTTTGATTTATGGAAGTTTACATTCATTTTTATAATATAAATTGTGCTCTTTTCCAAGGATGATTGAAATTCCCATTTCATCATTATTTCCTCTAAGGAAACTATTGAATGAGTGAGTTTTTGAGTTGCAGAAACACATCTTTTTTTTTTTTTAAGCAATACCTGTTTCATTTTTTTTGAATCTTAACCAATCTACTGGTGAAAAGGGATACCTCACTTTTATATTTACATTTGTTTTGTTACTGTCTGAGTTTGAGCATCATAGATTTTTGGTCATTTTTACTTGTTTAAATTTTCTACTTCCTTTGCACTTTTTGCTACTGGCTTTGTAAAAGTTCTTTTTTAAAGGATACTAATTTTTTTTTCATGTGTGCTTTATCTTTTGACCTTTATGTTATCTTTTAAATTGGTCTCAGAAAAAGGTGAAGTTTCAGTTAGTTGGATGCATCAGTCTCTCTTTATGGTTTGTCTCATATTCAAAATTTTTGTGATGCAGAAGTTGGAAAATAACATAACTAATGGTATGATAGGTTATTTTTATGTGTGCTTGAGTAGATGACAGTGATTTTCCATATGTCCCCGCCCCCTTTGGAGCTAATTTTAGTTAATGTTTAGGATCAATAAAGAGGATATGATTAAATTTTCAGCCTTCTAGAAGATATGTCCTGCATTTTCTGTGTTTAAGGTTTTGCCTTTTTTTAGGACCCTACTAAAGCCATACATTGAATACAGTTCAAAGGTAAAAATGTTGGAAGTCCTATGTTAATTCATCAAAAAATTCACCCAGTGTCTATTCATTAATGTCCAACATTTTAAGGGAATAGTTAAGTTATATGGTGAAACATGGTACTATTAAAATTTTTTTTCACAGCTTTTAGTGTGGGGAAATGATTGATGATTGTGACATGTTAAACAGGGAAAAAGGTGCAAACTTACATCTAGTATGATTTCAACTGTTTGATCAAAAAGCATAGAAAAAACATAAGGGGTTGTAGTGAAAACACTGTCGCTGATTATGCTTTTGTGTATCTCAACTATTCTGTATTGAGCACATTACACTGATAATTAGTAAACATTGTTGGATCATTTTTGTTTGTTTTTAAAGAATTGTCTTGGCTGGGCGTGGTAGCCCATGCCTATAATCCCAGCTCTTTGGGAGGGCAAGCTAGATTAGCCTGGGCAACATAGCAAAACCTCCCAAAATAAGAAAAATTAGCTGGGCATGGTGGTGCATGCCTGTAGTCCCAGCTACTTGAGAGGCTGAGGCAGGAGGATCGCTTGAGTCCAGGGGTTCAAGCCACTACACTCCAGCTTCAGCAACAGAATGGTAAGACCTCAGCTCTAAAAAATAAACAAAGAATCATAATGGAATTGGGAAAGAATGCAAAAAAGTTTTTAATTTGTAAGTAAATGAGATGCAACTCTCAGTTTAGAGATCAAGATGATGGGTAAAAATTAATTCAACTGATGCAATGCCATTTAACCTCCAGGGCAAAGTTGAATGATTTTGGCAGAATTCTCGTCAGTTATTGCAGATATAAAGAGATTATTCTTTTAGATTATTATTTGGTATTATGTGTTTTATTTTAAGTGGTTCGGTGGTTGGTTGGTTTTTTTGTGGGTAGGTTATCTTTGACTGTGTAGTATTGACATCAGATGCTCACAGATAAGTAAATTGCAAATGGTAACAGTCTTTTTAGATGGTTTAACTGCTATTCTCAGAATACTCTTTAACTAACTTAATTTGCTGTCTTAGAAGTGTAGTACTTGAATTGCTAATAACATCTAACATTTGGTTGCATTTGTTGTAAGTACCAAAGTTAGATAAAAAGCATCCCAAATTTAACATGAATAGTTCAGATGTGCTGGAAGCTGCATGAAGGGAGACAATGATGTAGCAATATTCGAAAGGCCTTAAAGACTGAAGTGAGTTAGTAGTAGTAGTTGTAGTAAAAGTAGGCGGCTTTGGGGAGCCATGGAAGATTTGGGGGATGAGGAGTGATAGTTTTAAGGCTATCCTCTTAAAATGAAAGTGGCAGCTTTTTAAAGATGGATTGAAAAGAGAAAAATTGGAGATGACGTAGTAAATAAGACTATTGTAATAGCCCTGATGAAAGAGAAAATGAAGGCTTGAAACAGGGCAGGGGCAGTAAGAACAGAGAAAGCAATGAATACAAGATCATTATGTAGGCAAAATGACAGAACTTGATATGCAATGGAATATGGGCAAGGTGACCGTGTAAGTTATCATTCCATGTGGGACACATTTAAGAGTCAAAGAAGGCATTATTAGTAATTACTGCAGTATATCAAAACATCACATTGTATCCCACAAATATGTACAATTATAATTTGTCAATTAAAACTTTAAAAATGAAAATGTTTAAAGCCCACTGAAAAAAGAGATAAGTAGAAGAAAAGACTTACTCCGGGACTTGTCTGCGCAGGTTAGGAATATGGTAACTAGATACAAGGAACAAGAGAGAAAGACACGAAGCAGTTTTGAGCTTGCTGCCTGGAGGAATGGTGGCATGATAAAAATAAAGAGAAAGAACAGGTATAAGAGGCAGGATGATGTGAAAAAATTTACATTGTTAATTAAGAAGCGTTTTTTGAATTAGCTCAAAGTTATCCAGAAATGGCACTCAAAAGATGCTGTGTTTAGATGGGTGACTGTGTTTTTGCAGGGATGGCAGTGGAGGGGAGGTGTCAGCTCAAGGGGCAGCTGGTAATTCTTTCGGTTACCGTCAAGTGAGTGTAGTAGCAAAACTTGACTAGCATTTATGAATAATGAAGCTTTTGCTGACAAATAGCCAATGTTTAAGTTGGGCTATTGTCATAATAGGCAGTTCCATGTCATTAATGACTTTACTACACTCGACCTTAGCCAAAAGCCTGAGAAGTGATCATTAATGACTTTTATATCAAAATTATCTCATATTCATGTGAACAAATTTAGTGAACATTAAATATTGCTAATAGAAATAAAGACAAGGCCTCTTTAACTTACCAAATAGAATTTTTATCGATGTTATTCTTTGTCTCAGTTACACAAATCTTATGTTAATTCAATTAAGAAACTGGTTCTATAATCCAAGCACATGACTGTGATTCAATTCATGTTGTTTTTACCCTGAAATATTATAAAATAAGGCTTTGCCTTAAAGTTTTGATTTATTACTCAGTTTTACATTTGAGATAATAAGATAAGGCAAGTGGCAGAGAAGAGTGATTAGCAATAAAACATTTTTAAGTTTTTCTGAAACGACAGGCAATTAGTTGAGTTGAATTGACCTATAATGGAGTGGCTATTCCCAGGAATTTCCTAATCATTATCCCTCCCTCTAGAAAGACTGTTAACTACCTTTATGCCATGTAAAGAATGCTGCTTTTTAAAGTTTGTCACAAAGACGTGTTTACAGATAAGAATCAAACTGGAAAACTAAAATGTTTTTATTTAACCTGATTTTTTTCTTAGAAAATTAACTGTAAATGGGATGTAGTACCAAAAAAAATTATAAGCCTGAAATTATTTCAGTGGTAAATCCAGTACTGTAATTTAATTAACATAATACCATGAAAAAGACAACATATAAATATTATGCCAACAACACACTCAGCAAGCTACTTAATATCCCTGAACCTTACTTCCTTTACATATTTATATATAACCAAAAATGTATTGGAGCCCTTAACACAAACCTAATATATTTTGGACCCTCAATAAATAGAAATTTTGCTGATTGTCTTTTTAAGAATTCCTAAAAAAATTGAATACTGGCTGTTAAATTATTATAATTAAGTATATCCTAAATACATGCTCTTTCTCAGTCCCATGCATTGATCTAGTCCTGTGGTCCCCAAGCCCCAGGCTGTGGACTGGTACCAGTCTGTGGCCTGTTAGAAACTGGGCAGCACAGTGGGAGGTGGGCAGCGGCAGGGAGCAAGTGAAGCTTCATCTGTATTTGCAGCCACTCCCCATTGCTCACATCGCTGCCTGAGCTCTGCCTCCTGCCAGATCAGTGGCAGCATTAGATTCTCATAGGAGTGCGAACCCTACTATAAACTGTGCATGCGAGGGATCTAGGTTCTCTCTTATGAGAATCTAATGCCTGATGATCTGAGGTGGAGCTGAGGCGGTGATGCTAGCGCTGGGGAGCAGCTGCAAATACAGATTATTATTAGCAGAGAGGTTTGACTGCACAATAAATGTAATGTGCTCGAATCATCCCAAAACCATCCCCCCCTCATCCCCCGGTCTGTGGAAAAATTGTCTTCCATGAAACTGGTTCCTGGTGCCAAAAATGTTGGGGACCCCTGATCTAGTTCCCTCGACTTAGAATGCCTTTTCCTTCCTTTTTGCACATGGCAGTCTTTGGTATATCCTTAAAGACTGAGCTCTACCGTCAGTCTGGAAGGCCTGGCCTGATGTGGAAAACTGTTTAGCACATCTCTCTCTGTTGCCTTATGGCAGGGTTTTTGTGTTTGTTTTCAGCAGGTTGTTCTAGACTGCAGGCCTCTGGAGGGCAGCAGTTCCCTTCCATTCTGCTCCATATCCCCACTACCGGCATGGCATACCGCAGGGGTGTCCACAAATACATTTACGGAATGTAGGATTTCAGGGTTTTGCCCTTTTAACTTTTCCTTAGCATGTAATTATTATGAAGTGACATAAGTACTATATGCCTGGAATTGTCTTATTACTATATATACTTATCAGTGAAAAGAGTTTATATGGTGCCTTAGTGGTTTCTTTGCTCTTAAATATTTTTGAAACTACTTGGTTCTTGGTAAGGAACTGGGTTCAGCATGTCTGCTGGAGTGTTTCCCACTTGTTGCAATCTCTAGAATAGTGCCATAATTTTCAGATGGATTTACATGTGTCATCTTTATTCTCACAATCCTGGTAGGTATGTAGAGTAAGAATTAAGTTCTACACTTAGCAAAAGAGGAAATTAAGACACAAATTCGTTGACTTGCTCTCGGTTACGTAGCTAACTGTAACAAGGCCTCCTAGTTTAGTGTTCTTTATGATATATTAATGCTGTTTTTTAAAAATTAATTTTTATGAACATTAACCAATTAAATTTAAAAATTTTAAACTTGTTTTAAGTTTATCTTAAATTGATGAACATTACAAGTGTTTTTCTTGTGTGTAGTTTCAATTTTAGGGGAAACAAATTTGACTAGTGGCAGTTATGAAAACAAGTAAAAGTACCTGAGTTGTGAAAGTGTTCTACTAGCTGTCAACTTTAAATACAACAGTTTAATGAAAATGAAATTTAATTAAATAAAATTTAACTAAATTCAAACTTTACATTTGTTTTTAAATTTATTGTTTATTCATATTAACCAGTTTTTGGAAGTAAGAAAATAATTACAAAATGGAAAAGATTGATTTACTAAAGATAGAAATGATAAATTTAAAATGTTTAGTGGTCTTGTACATATAATTGGTATTAATGTTCTGGCTTCACTTTAATATAGCTTTTATTAAATAATGTCTTTTAGAGAAAGAGTAATGGTTATTTTTTAAAGAAAATGTAAAATCTTTTTTCAAATTATAAAATCACTTGCTTGTTTTTATACTTGGTAAATGAGAGCCAAATTAAAATTATTTATAGTTTAATGGGCTACTTTACTAATATTTGCCATATAAGAACCCCACTTTAATAAAAGATGTGACATAATTTTATATACCATTTTCTTCTGGTGAATATGGCTCTCAAATATTTTTATATTATTTTTTCATTGCATCACAGTTATTTGATTCAGACAAAATCATTTTCTGTCCTTTAAAACGAATATAAGAGCCCATGCATGTAAAAGAAGAGTTTTAATAAAGGTCAGAAAGGAATGTTATCAAATGGTTAACACAGTGACTTTCTTTAGGGAATCGAATTGTGGGGGTACAAATGCTAACTTTTGTACTAGTATGAACATGACTTAAAACTAATAAAGTATTTTATTTTTATTTAATAATTTAGTTATTAGATGATATTATAGTTGACATTAAATTAATTATAATTAAATAGTACATTATAATTTTGATATTAAATTGGAACAGAAAAATATAAGAAATATAAATATGTATAATGAATATAAAAATTAAAATATATTAAAATTTTCCATTGACTTAATATCAAAAGTAATTATTAATATGCTCTTTGAATACTAGAAAATAAGCTAATAGTTTAAACATTAGTAATGAACGTATTAAAATTAAAATGACTGTTACTTTAAAAGGGATTCAGGTATCTCATGCTGAACTTTCTTTTGATTTTAAGTTACCAACTGGTGGAGTGCAAAAGTGATAACTTTCTGAATACTGTTGCCATAAACAAGCATATATTAGGTTCCTGCTGTGTGAAAAGGAGCCAGATGATAATGATTGTGGTCTTGTTCAAGGACAGAGTGCTGATGATATCATTCCCATAGACAGTACAATTCCGCAGCTGGCTCTGTCAGTCTAGGAAGAGAGCTCACTTAAAAAAAGAGCATGAAGTAATTTGCAATTCAGGGGCAGCATTTTAAAGGAAATGAGCTGGAAGTCTACTCATTAAAGTCAAAGGAAACTTTGTGCTTTTTTTCTTTTTAATATTTTTATTTCTTCAAAGTATGAGTATACCGGCTTGCTTAGCCCGCGTTAGAAATTCAGGAAAAGGTGAGAGTGTTAAGACTTTTACTTTTTGGAAAAGTTCTTTGGAGGTAGATATCTTGGGGGAAAATTATTTAGGGGTCTGGAATTTAAACCTACATTGCTAATTTCGTTTAAAACATGTAAGAAATATGTTTCAGAAGCATTCGTTAGTCGTCTGTTTCGTCCTCACAGTGTAAGGCTGTCAAGTGTATAAATGCTTGAGCCCCAGTGGCATGAAAGCAAAGGGTCAGAATTCCCACCCTCCTCCTTGGCTTAAAGGAAACACAAATGAAGCTTATATAACTTTCAATGAACCAGTAACTTGGGCAAAAATCAGCAAGTGCATGTCTAGTTTTCTGAGGACAATATTTAAGCTACCAATGATTTTTTTTTTTTTTTGATGCTGTGTGGATCTCCTCACCCCACCCCACCCCCTTTATAGCATCCAGAAATGTATCCTTTGGCTTCCATATGCAATAGCAAAATTTTATTTATAGCAAAATAAAATTTAATAGACATTTGAGTAGCTACTCTGTCTTAGAAACTGCTAGGAGTCAAGGATGTAGAGAATGAAACCACATATATTCCCAGGATGCTTAATCTGGTGGGGCAGATTTGTGAACAAATATTAATAGGCAGTGAAGTGTTAGAAACAAAACAAATGTAAGTCTTTCTGCTTCTAATAAAGTTTCTGACCTGTATACTTTTGGAATGGCCCAAAAGCCTGTAAGAAGTAAGTCAGTGCCAGAGCATCTATTTCTCCCTTTTATTAATGGTAGATATCAATAGCAGGCTTGGTTCTTCTGTTGGGATATTGTTTTTGTTATTTGTACCTGCTGACTTCTTATTCATGCATGTATTGTGGGCATTCCTTATGAAATGCCACCACTCTTTGCTACCCCAGGTCATTCAGCGTTTTACCAACTTCCCTCTCCATCCTTGGCCTTTTGGTCTTTATTTAGAGCCATGTAGCCTTACAGACTCACGCCGCCTATGTGATTGTTCAGATGATGTCTGAAATGTGATGTGTATGTCAGAAAGTGAATTCATCTTCCCTGTCCCCGTCTCCTGCTTCCCTCTTCCCAATTTCTCAAGTTTCAATAGCACTACATCTTCCTTAAATAGCATGTGCACATGTAAGTGAGATAATGTGATATTTGTCTTTCTGCACCTGGCTTATTTTGCTTAGTGTAATGTCCTCCAGGTTCATCTATATTGTTACAAGTGACAGAATTCCATTCTTCTTTAAGGCTGGATAAGAGGGAGTCCTGTCTTATACAGTGTCTCCTGAAGCACCTAAATCAGCACCCAGTAGGTGCTCCTCCTCCTTGCCTATTTCAGTGGGCTCTTCAGGTCTCCTCCACATTCCTTTCCCTATCCCCAGCAAGCAACCTTGCTTCATAAATAAATAACTAAAAAGGCTATGGGGTGCGAACACCTTGATTTTCCTGCTCTTTTATCTACACGTTTATCTCTCTCTGCTCATTTTCTGGTAGTTTGTTCCCTCTAGTTACTGAGGCTGATTCAAGGCTCCTTGGTAACTGTGCTCTTGGTTCCATTTCCTCTTGCATTCATGCCTTAACTGTTTGTGTCCTTCCAAAACATGTTATTGAGCATCTACTGTGGGTATGCCTCTGTGCTTGGTGTCATGGTCAAGGTGGAGAATCCATTCTGATAAGGTGAATCTTCCTTGCTAGTTTTTCAGTCTCTTTCTTGCAAGTGGCTCCATCTCTACAATCTAAAACATATCCAATTCTTTCCCCTATTAAAACAAAATAATAAAATTTTAAGTTTCTTGACTTTATACATCCTTCTTGATACTTTACCTTACCACTTCCCTCTTCTTGTGAGCCAAGCTCCTTGAGAAAACATTATAGTGTTTCTGAAACTTGAGTTCATATAAACTATGTTTAAAGAAACTTGTTCCAAACCTTATACCTTATAGAAAAATTAACTCAAAATGGAATATAGACCAAACCATAAAACTTGAAACTGTAAAGCTTCGTAAGAAAATCTTTGTGACATCAGATAGGCAAAGATGTGTTAGAATATGAACCATAAAAGAAATAAATTGGATTTCCTCAAAATTAAATAGAACAGTCTCTCCTTATCTGTAATTTTGTTATCTGCAGTTTGGTCTTTATCCATATATGTTGCTAGCACAAAGTGTAACTCCCTAGCCTGTCTTCCCACCTCTGTGGTCCTTCCCTTGTCCCAATTCTTCCTCTTCTCCTGGACCCTCACTACCACTCCCGCCCAAGGTTCTGGCTCTGTGTCAGCCTCAGGCATCAGTCCTCAGTCATTTTCTGCTCCACACACATCTCTTGTTATCTTAGATAAGGGAGAAGGGTAGCTTCTGATCATAAGACTGGAAGAGGAGGGAAGGAGAGAAGAAGCTGCCACGTGGTTCTGACCTCCAAACAGAAGTCTGAAAAACGAACTGGGAAGCTTACATACCTGCTGAAATAAATCCTTTCCCTTTTGCAGAGAATGTCTGTCTCTGTCACA
This sequence comes from Lepilemur ruficaudatus, assembly GCA_963574885.1. Taxonomy (NCBI): domain Eukaryota; kingdom Metazoa; phylum Chordata; class Mammalia; order Primates; family Lepilemuridae; genus Lepilemur; species Lepilemur ruficaudatus. The sequence goes on along the minus strand of CAUYRT010067923.1, from coordinate 12,190 downwards.
GCACAGAGGGCCCCTTCTATTAACTTAGCCGTGGAGATGCCAGATCTGAGAAGCCGGGGAGGGGGAAGAGTCCCACCCTGCCAAGCCTGTGGTGCCCTTCTGAACCACTTGAAGAAACAGATTCTCTTACAAGTCTTTGTATCCTCGGTGCCTTGCAGTACCTGGCATATGTCAGCTAATCAGTGAATGAATAAATGAGTAAATGAATAAATCAATCAAATTCACTGAGTTGTGATGAATTCAGTAAATATTCAATACAATATTCAATGTGCAACCAAACACAATTATTGCCTTAATTTATCAGTAGATGTGACAGTGGCATCTGGTTCATGCACCAACTCTCAGTTACAGACAATTGATGTTTGTCTTTTCTAGATGTTCTGTTATCTGGAAAAGGATTTGAGAACCAGTCTTCACACAGGTTTCTGGACAGGTTATCTTACCAAAATGCTTCAGAAGTCCATATGTTTTTAACATAAAACATACAGACTCTGAGGTTGGGCAAGTAGGGAGTTTCTCTGAGACTCAGTTTCTTCAACAGGCAAATGTGGATGCTAATAACAACTTTGCAGAATTGACTGAGGATTAAATGGGTCAACACATACAAAGTGCTTGGTGCAGTGCTCAGCACAAAGTAATAATAAATGGTGACCTTTACTCCTTCTCTCCCTCTGTTGCTACCACTATCTCCACCACCACAGCACTGGCTGTATTTTTGCTTTCCATTTCCCTCTGAGGTGCTAGTCTAGCCTTGCCTAGTTGGAGAAAGTCTTCTGAACTCTGACCCCTCTCTTCCTTGAGCTCACTTAGAATTCAAGGAATTGCCTGCCATCCAGCGTGATTTCACCTGGGATCTTCATAGGAGACTATTGCTTTTCATTTAAAGTTCAACAGACTAATTTGAGTGACTTACTAGCTTCTGAGCACATAGAGAATTGTCCTTTAGAGAAAACGATAGCGTCCTTATTCTCACAAGGAAAAATGGCACTACATTAGAATGTGTTTTTGGTTGTACAATTTCTACAAAATGTATTCTTGAATCTCTCATCATCTAGGCGAAACGTGGCTTTCCAAAAGGGAGAGGGAGTAGGTGGTGGTGGTGTGAGGAGATGACGATGACCTTGCCCTTGGCCCGTCTCTGCAGGGCGGTGGTGTAGGTGTAGGCTGGTGGTGACAAGTCCAGCATTTCAGCTCGATTCCGTTTAGAATCATCTCCTGATCTTGTTGTATGATTTGGAACAAATGACTCTGTCACCTCTCTTAGCTTCACTTTTCTTCTTCATAATAGCATACTTCATAGGAAGATTAAATTAGGTCATACAAGTGTAGAGGAAAGAAAACGCTATTTAAAATGCTCATTTCAGATGATTCCTTGTTATAGGGTCTCAAAAAAGGAAAAAGTGTCCTCCTGTTGATGGGCCGTCTACTTCTAGAAGGCAAAGCCCCAGCTCCATCTGCACAGGAGAGCTCAAGATGAGTGGGGCGGTAAAGCTAACTTGCTCGGAGTCAGAAGTAAGGGGGCTTTTACATTTTCTCCTTGAAATTCAAGAGAAGGAGTTTGGACCCTGGTACTAGAGGAAAAGAAGAGACAGGGGAACAAGCCCAGAGAGATCTTTAGCAACAGGCTTATTGAATAACAAAGTAAAGGCTTTTTGCTCTTTGATGCTGTTTCTTTGTCTTTAGTGAACCTTTGCTGCTGCCTTAGACTTATCTTAGCTCTGCCTTAGGGAATCACCGGAAGGTCATGTGCAGAGCAAGCTGGACAGCGGCAAGTACCGAGTCTAGAGCAGGGATCAGGAGCTAGGGTGAGAAAGTCCCCAGGAAAATGTCAGTTCCTCTCTGGAGCTCCTCAGAAATATTAGGGAGGGAGCTGGACTTTTCCAAGTTTCTAAATTTCTTTACATTTTTGTTGTCTTTGTATCTGTTTGAGTCCAGAAAGCTGGAGGACTTGGGGACAGGTAAAACACTTTCCACTCAGGGTCTTCTACTGCCACCACTTTGGTACAAGCTACCAACACCTCTACCCTGGTCTACTGCTATTGCCTCTGAACTAGTTTCTTTACATCTTCAATTGTCCCTTCCATTCTTTACACAATTGCCAAATGAACCTATTTAAAATATAAAATGGAGCCCAGTGCGGTGGCTCACACCTGTAACCCCAGCTCTGGGAGGCTCAGGGAGACGGAGGTGGAGGATTGCTTCCCCCATCTCGACAAAAAAATCTTGAAAACAATTAGCCAGGTGTGGTGATGCTTGCCTGTTAATCTCAGCTACTCGAGAGGCTGAGGCAGGAGGATAGCTTGAGCCCGGGAGTTTGAGGCTACAGTGAGCTATGAGCACACTACTACACTCTAATGTGGGTGACAGAGCTTAAAAAAAAAAGATTAAATAAAATATAAAATGGATCAAGTTACCAATTTCCTAAATCCTCCCAGTGGCTTCCCATTTTCCCTTGAATAAAATCCTGACTCCTCACTTAGACCTGTCAGGCCTCTGCCCCGGCTTCCAGCCTCCATGGCACCAGCCGCCCCCTTCGCTGACGGTGCTCCGGGACCCTCAGGCCTGTGCGTGCTCTTCTCTCTTCCTGAAGTTCTCCACCTCCTGTTCTTCACAGGTCTGGCTCCTCTCACTTTCATGTCTCAACACCAGTATCACCTTCTTGGTGTGACTTTTACTGGTCACTCTAGACAAATAGATCTCACCCTCGACCCCTATTACTATTTTTTTTGAGACAAGGTCTTACTCTATCACCATAGCTGTAGTGTAGTGGTGCAATCATGGCTCACTGAAACTTCAAATTTCTAGGCTCAAGTATCCCACTGCCTTGGCCTCCCAAGTAGCTGGGACTACAGACATGCGCCACCACTCTCAGCTAGTTTTTTTACTTTTTGTGGAGGGGGTCTCACTATGTTGTCCAGCCTGGTGTTGAAATCCTGTCCTCAAGCAATCCTCCTGCCTCAGCCTTCCAAAGTGCTAGGATTTTAGGTGTGTGCCACTGTGCCTGTTGACCCTCATTATTTATTGCAGTGCTCTGGCTGTTTCTTCACCACACTTATTTGGTTTTTATGCTTATGTGTTTGTTTGATTTCTTATTTACTATTTGTTTCCATGGGGGCAAAGGTTTTGACTATTTCATAAGCCCCACTGTGCAGCTAGCACCTGGTTTAGCACCTGAAGCCTACTAGGCACTCAGCAGATACTAATATTTGAAGGCTGAATGAACACATGTCCAGAGCAATGATGTACAATAGAAATATACACATTTATAATTTTATAATTATAATTTGTATTATAATTATAAATTTATAATTTTAAATTATAAGTCACATTAAAACACATAAAAGGAAATGGTAAAATTGATTTTAATAATATATTTTATTTACCTAATATAGCCAAGATGTTATTACAACCTGTAGTCAGTATAAAAATTAATGAGCTATTTTACATTTTTTGGTTGTAAGTCTTCAAAATCCATTGTGTATTTTACATTTAGAGCCCATCTCAATTTAAATTAGCCGCATTTCAAGTGCCCAATAGCCAAATGTGGCTAATGAGCCCAGTATACTGGGTAAAGCACATCTAGAGCATGCTAGTGCTCAATAAACGGTAGCTGATAGATATTAACGCAAAGATTCAGAGAAAGAAAGTTTTATTTTGAGAGCTGTGGGGAAGAGCTGCACCCATTGGTTAGGTTGACAGGGTAACTATGAGGCTTCGTTCACCTGTTAACATCCGAAATAGCAGGGAGACCTGAAGTGCCTGGGATGGATGGGTAAGACCACTGGCCCAGGAGTGAGGTGGAGAGATGCACCAAAGCCCATGCCTTCCAGACCCCACAGAGGCAGGGGAGAGCAGAGGACACCAGAAGAGCAACAGGCTTGGTGCGTGGGTCGGGAGAGACGGCAAGCAGCAGGCTCTGCTGGGAAGGCATCTAACATCCCCAAATGGAATCCATCCAGACACCAGCAGAAATCTCACAGACACGTACTGTTCCCTGGATTCATTGGTGGCAGAGTAGGTATCTTTGTACATTTTGCTGCTATAACAAAATACCACAGACTGGGTAATTTATAAAGGATAGAATTGTGTTTATCAAGATTCTGGAGGTTGGGAAGTCCAAGATCAAGGTGCTAGTAGGTTCGATTTCTGTGTAGGTCTGATCCCTCAAGCCCTTTTATAAGGGCCCTAATTCCATCCACGAGGGCTCCAGCCTTAAGACTTAATCACATCCTAAAGGCCCCACCTCTCAACACCATCACATTGGTAATTAAGTTTCAACATATGAATTTTGGAGGACACATTCAGACTGTAGCAATATTTAATGCAGATATTTTTTCTTTCTATAAAACTTCCTTCAGCTAATTTGTGGCCAGCATGCTTCCCATTTGGAATGTTGGAACTAGCAAACTTGGATGTCTATGGAAATTAATTTTCCCCAGGTTTCTGGGTAGGAAATTGTCCCCTAAAAAGTGACTCTAGGTGTGAGCCTCTCACTAGATAATATTCACTGTTGTACCCACAACACAGTGAAAATCCATTATGCATATTTAAAACTCCATTTTAAGATAAGCCACTTACTCCCTTCTGCCCACATTTGACTAAGGTTACCTGTCATTGTGTGGGGCTGGTATCTCTTGTCACCATGAGTTCCTGAATCACGGGACAAAAAGGCAATTAGTGCCACGTCACTGAGCCCTCTTCTTTGCTCTGATAGGGCAGTCTGGGTGGTGGATTCTGAATCATTCTGCTTAGAGTTCGCAAAGGCGTCAGTGGGATTTGTAAGCAGGAAGACGTTTCCGATATTTAAGAGAGAGTTCTGTTTGCAGATCCAAGAACCCAGCCCACAGTTCAGAGTGGACAATTTTAACATTGCGATTTCTTCAGAAAATGAAAACCTACTTCCCCAAGTTTCAAAGACTATCTGCCAGTAATATTTTGTTGAGATACAGTAATTTTGGTGAGAGATTTCCAAGGCAGGTGAGGGAAGTAAGGAGTTCATGGGGCTGTTTCCCCAACTCTAGGAACACAGCTAACTTAATAAAATATCAACTTCTGTTTGACAACAAACAGACACGCACCACGAAAGCACAACTGTTCCTTTTTGACTGTATTAATAGAAAAATCTGGTAAACAAGAAAGATTAGTACAAGAATGTTCCACCAAGTAGATCCAATTTCTAAAAGGAAGTGTTAATCCTTACTCACTACAAGCTCTCACATTAAAAAAAGAAAGGTGAGTCATCATTGTATCACTGATTATTTTAGGTAATTTTATAGAGGTTAAGGGGTATTAGAGTCAAATGAGTCTTCCTTGTTTATTTTTTTATCCCCTTATGTTTGTTATGAATATTACAGATATATTCTTAATGAAATAAAACATTAAAATATATTTAAAGATTCATATGTGTCCCTCTCTAATTTCATTCCACTCTTTTCTCCCTAAACTTAAACTACATTATGTCTTAGTTTCATGCATGTTTTCTACTTGCTATATATGTCTGTACCTACAGATGAAGTACAGTATGACTTTGCATCTTTCAAATTTTAAATAAATGGTAACTACTACTAATAGTTACAAGCATAAATATATTTTACATAAATAAGCTTTTCTATACCTTGTAAGTGTAAAAAAGTAAGTTTTTCACTTACTGTATCCCAGATGTCTTCTTATATTTATTCCCTATAAATCTACCTCATTCGTTTTAATAGCTGCACATACTCCATGTTAGATGTACCTTAATTTATTACCCCAATTTCTTATTCATTGGCATTTAAGTTGTTCGCTTTTCCCTATTGCAATCATTCCTTTATTACAAATATTGCTGAAGATATTTTTGTGCACTTGTATATCTATGAATTCAATTGCTATAAATGGAGTTTCTAGGTCAAAGAGTATGTTCAATTTATATTTGAAAGACATAACGACATTGCTCTTCAAAAAGTGTGACTGTTTCCCCATACTCCGGGTATTATCAAATGACTTAGCATCAGCCAAGCATTGGTGGAAAATGGCATTTTATTGTTTGCATTTGCATTTCTTGATTATATATGAGATAAAAACTCTTTTCATTTGTTTATTGGCTCTTTCTTTTTTTTCCTTTGAACTCCCTATTAACAGCCTTTTCTCATTTTTTAAAAAAGCGGATTCCTTTTTCAAACTGATACATAAGTGCTTTTGTATGCTAGGGAAATGAACCCCATTCTCATATGTTTTGCAGGGTTTTTTTTACTAGTTTATTTTCTTTTGACTTTGTTTATGGTACTTTTAATGCAAAATTCATGTAGTAAATTTGCCAGTCTTCTTTATGATTTCTGGGTTGTATCTTATTTAAAAAGGTATCTCCTCATCCCAAGAATGTCTCCTTCTAGTACATTTATGCTTTCATTATGTTGTACTTACATCTTTGATTCATCTGGAATTAATTTTTATGTGAGACACAAGGTAGAAATCTAGCTTTATTTTTTTTCTAATTGACTAAATCCTGACACCATTTATTGAATAATTCCTTTTTCTTGCCCTGATCAGAAAGACTACTTCTATCATTTCTATTTCATCCTCTATTCTGATGCAATTATCTTCTGAGTCATCCTACAATATCACAAACTATTTTAAATTTCTATAGTTTAATAATATGGTTTCATGTCTAATATGGCTCATTTCTTCAGATTTGTATTTTTTATAGAGTAGTTACCAGCTCCTAGCCAGCTCTGACATGTCACCGAAGTATTGTTGCTGTGCTATGAGACACGTGTTCACAGGCCATGCTGAGCATACAAAGGAAAGAACAGTCAGTTGCATCTGGGGAGGAAGATGGTTGAGGAAGCTTCAGAGAGAGGATTTCAGGTGTTTGAGGGTTTTCTTTAAGGACCTGGAATGCAATCCTCTTTTGTAGCAAATGAGGTCTTCAATTTTTGGCCCATTCTTGGGTAAGACAGTTGAGAAGTCTGTATTTAGAAGTACAAGCTTCATCTGCTCAATAACAAGATGCATAATAAAAGTTCCCTAGGTGATCCTAAGGTGCCACCAGAGATAGAACCATGGAAGCTCCTTTGCTGATAGCCTTAAATGGATCTTCACTGTTTATCTTACAAGACTCTGAAGAATTTACTTCTTTCTTAATTTTTTTTCTTGCTCCAGCCTGAGTCCCCACTACTCAAGATTTCTTATTGAACAATTACAGAGCCAAACCAGGGCATTGCTAATAAATCTGCCTCTCAAAATTGGGGAATCCCAGACCCTGAAAAGTTCAAGCAGGCACCAAAAAAATTATCTGAGGCCAGTGTGGTGGTGTGTACCTGTAGTCCTGGCTACTTCAGAGGCTGAGGCAGGAGGATCACCTGAGCTCAGGAGTTCGAGGCTTCAGTGAGCTTTGATTGCACCACTGCACTCCAGCCTGGGCAGCAGAGCAAGACCCTGTCTCAAAAAAAGAAGAAATTATCTGCTAGAAATGTGTGGAGGACACGGGGACTGGATTAGAAGATATTAGAGTTCCTTTCACTTTTCAATAGATTCTGTGGTGCAGTGAGGAGTCCGGTTGTCGTCATTTTTTTAGTCTTTCAGAATGAACATTTTTGAGTCCCTGCAGTGTTCTGTGTTAATAGTATGTTGTAGGGGAGTTCTGTCTTGGCTAAGATTTAAATCCCCATGGTCTTCTGGAAAGGTAAGAGATGGAGACATGTAACTTGGGGGCTGTGACAACATACATCCTTCACACCTCCTCTGCCTCTTGGAGGTCCCACTACCCTCCCTGGTCCAGGTGGGGAACAAGGAGTAGAAGTGTATCCCTCTTCCCAACACACGTGCAGTGTCTCTGTGAGCTTCCTGAAGAAGTACACATTCCCTTTTTGTTTACACCATAAGCACTCAATAAATAGTACATGTTGGTAGTCATAATAATCCCCGGTTGCTTCATAAAACAAGCAAATTCTTGAATAAAACTTGCATTAGGGGCTCCAAACAACTGTCATGTCTCAGCTACTTCAGAGCCAGCTTGCTGTTTGGTAGCCAATGACCTTTCAGTGTGAGCTGGCTCCTCTGTGTCACCGGAGGAGATCCAGACACTTTCCCAGTGTACACAGGGGCGGCTCCAGACAGCTGCGTTTGCCGAACTGTTTGATGTCACCTCTCTGTTTAGTCCATGGACTGTATCTGAGAAAAGAAAAAAATAAAACAATGGCGAGTTCCAAATGTAAACATGATATAGCAATGGAAATGGCTTGTTGGCTTAGATATTGTGAATGCACCATAGCATCCAGGCCTTCAAAGTTTAGCATGTACATCCCTGAAGCCTAGCCTGGCTCAGCTGGAGACTCCGGGCTGCTGACAAGGAGAAGAATAGTGAAGACAGAGCGATGGGTAACAGAATGGTCCAATAGAGTAATCAATTGTCCAGATGTCCTCAGAGAAGGCAACAAAGACCCTCGAACATGGTGGTGTGGTGTGGTCGTAAGGAACCAGGAGCACATCGGAGAATAGCCTCCTAGTTCCAGTTCTATGTTGGCCAAGACATTGTATCTCCAGGTTCAGTTCATCTCAGTTTGCCCATCTGTCAAATGGGAGGATAAACTTCATTATATGGTCCCAAAGGCCTTTTCTAGCCTCTGATTCTAAGATCTTCAGTAACCTTTGCAAAGTTAAACAGAGACCAAAACTTGCCCAGGAGATGCTGACTTCAGCCACAAATAGGGCTTATAAATTTTTTTCAATGTCCTCTGTAAAGTTTACATAAATTTTGCCACTCCCTAAATCTTCTCCAATTGCCTTCAATATTAGCTAATAGCACTTGACACTATTTCTACTTCAAAGAAGTTTAGAGAGATGGTAAAGTTTCATGATTCTACTCAGAGGAGCAGAAGGAATTTGAAAAGTTGAAATAATTATCCAAACTTTCACTCTGAGTCCAGCTCTTATCTATCATTGCCATTGATGACAAAACCAAATATGTGTAGAATATTCACAAGCAAGGAACTTACTGTGCCAGAAACTTCATTAAAAACAAAATCAGTCCTAGCCCTGACAGGCTCATGCTGTCATTTTGGAGGTAAAATTTTCAACAACAAGGAAAAACACACACAGTGACAATGAGCTCATGATGCTCTGTGGAGGCGGAGGGCCACAACAGGAGCCTGGATGAGGAGGCTTCCGGGCGGTGAAGAGGAACCAAAGATGCTCCAAGCTGGGACGATGCCACGAGCAAGGCACAGAAGTACCACGCTGGGAGACAACAAGCACATGTGCGTCTGTGTGGGACAGGCCAGATGAAAGTGAGTGCGCGGCAGAGTCCGCTGCAAGGGGTTCGAAGTTTCCTCAGACGCTGCTAGTTGCCTACCCCCAATACCTTTTTTCCCTTCCTCCTTAGTAACCCAACTCTGATTTTTACCTGAGCTTCTGGCTGTTCAGAATTAAAGATGACATTTTCCAACCTCCTTTGCAGTTAAGTTTGACAACGTGGTTGAGTTTTAGCTAATGAGATATAGGCAGAAATATTCGGGGTCGGGGATGGTCTGGGAAGGCGCATGTCCATTTCCCCTCTTTCTTCTCGCTGTTTGGAATGCAGAGGGGTGGCTGGAGTTCTAGCAGCCATCTTGAACTAGGAGGTGATTTGAGAAAGGGTTATCACATGTTGAAGTTTATAGAGAAGAAAAGGAAGAGACTGGGTCATTAATAACACTTAGAAGTAGCCTGAGATGCTTATCTCCAGACTTGCTTTACATGAGAGAGAATTTTAAGACACAGTTCTTTAGCATTTTTCTGTTATATGCACCTAGATCGTGGTAGGCCTTCAGGATAAATTGTTTAAATTTAATCCTTTAGAGACTAAGAGATCCTACACATTTTTAATTAATGTATCGATTATATTTTGGGCCTCTACTATATGTCAGACACTGTGATAGATGCTAGAGGGACACTCAGCTAACTTCCTGAACACCACAATGCAGAGATGTTTTTGTGGATCATCTAAATTAAAGTACAAGCCGTCTTTATATAGTAAGACATCCATTTCTTTGGCTCATCATACATCATTAGAAAAACAGCCTTGACTTTGCATTCATGGCCCAAGAGCACCTAGAACATACCAAGTTCATGATAGTAGTTGGCTCAGTAGGCAGTGTTGGAACATTCTGAGGGAAAATAATATCTCTAATGCTCACTTAAAAACTACACTTGGAGCAAATGCAACCACTTCCCTCATATTCCCCCCACCACACATACCCTCTGACTCAAAGGTAGGGTCACAGCCTAAAGCTGATTTTCTGACAAGCTCTCGGGTGAGGCTGAGGCTACTGGTCCATCGACCATGCTTTGAGAAGCAAGAGTAGGAAATGTTCCCTGTCTCAATAAATGTTCTTATTCGGCTTCTCCTGAGCCCTGTGTCTGCGTGGATGACACCCCAGGCACAAGAAGGAAAACATTAATGACCCTGGAATGTTTGTGCTATTCTAGTGCTAAGAACGTGGCGAATCCAGAATGGAGATCCCATCATACTCCTGAGAACTCTCTTTCCCCGTGATCATTTCTAACAAAGATCATGATGAAGGCGGTGCTAATGATGTAAATACGATAATGCTGGCTAGCCTTTTTTGTTAGTATTTACTGTGTGTCAGATGCTGTGATAAGAACATTCCATGCATGATTTAATTTAATGCTAATAGTAACTCCGTACAATGGGTGCTATTCTAATCTCCAAATTTCACATGAGGAAACTGAGGCTTGGAGAAGTTAAGTACCTTTCCCAGTCACACAGCAGGCTCACAAGAGAATGGCAGGTATTTCCTTGCTCATCTAAGGTTAGCAAGTCCTCCCTATGGGCCCCAGACAGGCGCAAGCTGAGTCAAGGTACTGAGCAGAGAGTTCCAAGCCAATGCAAGGATTTATCTGGCTATTTCAGGAAAGGGAACATCAATTGTAACTCCCTGGGTTCTGAGGACATTTTAACAGTGCCCTTCAAGCATACTACCTGCAGTGATGTGTTTTTTAAATATATCACAGGGACGGAGATAATATATGAGCAATATATGTAAGTTATCTTTGAAAGGCAAACGTAAACTCCCTGTTTACAAGTTTATTTTCTTAAAAATTCAAAGTGAGTACATTTAGGATATGGAGATCAAAGTTGTCTTGACAAACCATGAATCATAGTGACTTAAGGAAATGATGGTTCAGCAAAAGGATTCAACACAGGACAGCAGCGAGTGAAATGTTTTTTCAAGAAGTCTTAGAGTCTTAGAGACAGAAGGATCGTACGGGGAGAGGCTGAGGTCCCCCCAACACTCCTAGCCAGAGGCTGTGCCATCGTCATCTGTGCCTCTGACCTACTGCAACTACTGCCTCCCCAAGCAGGCTGCTCCTTTTCCAGACAGCTATAGTTGTTGGGAAGTCTCTATGTTAGCTTCTCGGTGACTCTCCTTGTCCCCTCTTGAGCCTGTCCTTTGGAGCAGCTCAGGTCCAGTCTGCCCTTTGGAGCAGCTCAGGTCCATCTAATCAGCCCTCCATGTGACACTAACATATGCTGTTTGCAAGTTCCAACTCCAAGGTTACCTACTTTTGACCAAAAAATAAAATTCTGTGTGTGTGCGCGTGTGTGTTGGGGAAAGGAAGCTGAAAACACGAAGTCAAGTAAACTACTCAAGGACTAGCCATTTCCTCTGGGGCTTGAGCATGCCTGTTTATGCCCACACTTGCTGAACACCAGCTGGGCTCATTAATTTTTTTTATTTTTAATGACAGGGTCTCACTATGTTGCCTAGGCTGGACTCGAACTCCTGGGCTCAAGCAATCCTACCTCAGCCTCCCAAGTAGCTGGGACTACAGGCATGAGCTCATTAATTGTAAAGGCAGTTCTGCCCAGGGATCTCCAGCTGGAGCATCCCACTGCTATCCGTGCCGGTGAGTTAACGTGTGAAGGAGGATGGGAGGGACTCCTGGGAAGGCGAGTGCCTTCGAGTTTGTCTCAGTCCATGGAATCCTCAAAGGGCAGGTGTGCAGATGAGCTATCATTCCAGAAAGCTCCTGCCTGTGCCCAAACACTCCTGTCAGCCCCCAATGCAGACACCTTGAGGTCTGAATGAAAGGTAGGGCTGCTGTCCCAAAGCTGTTGAGTGACACCTGAGTGGCTCATTAAGAATCTGAAAGACTGCAGGTCACTGCAGGCCCAGAGGCATCCACCAGAGGTGGGGACACCCAAACTGTC
>CAUYRT010067922.1:0-36146 GCA_963574885.1 Lepilemur ruficaudatus | reverse complement strand
TGGGCTTTATTCTGTTTTAGAAGATCAAGAATAGGCACCCAGTCCCTTCTGGCTTGTAGGGTTTCAGCTGAGAAATCTGCAGTTAATCTGATAGGCCTGCCTTTGACGTTTATTTGTTGTTTTTGTCTGGCTACACGGAGGATTGCTTCTTTTGCATTTATTTTGTTCAGCCTAATAATCACGTGACGAGGTGATTGCCTTTTCATGTTGAGCCTTCCAATTTTTGGTATTTTTAAAAAAGTTTCTCTTGCTTTGGTTTTCTTCTTAAGATACTCTATTATTCACATGTTAAATATTTTTTCTTTTCTTTTTTTGTTAATCTATCTTTAATATATGTTGTTTTCTCTTGAATCATTTCTTTCTATTTATTTCATGATAATTTATAAGATTTCGTTGCTTTTCATGGTTTTATTTCTCTGAAGTTATCTGCTCTGTTCATTTGCTCTTATATTCTTTCTAATTTATTCTTCATTTCTGAATTTTTTCCTCTATTTCTTTCATTTCTGTTACCTTATTTCTGAATATTCTAATAATAATTCAAGTGAATCTTTTATATTTTGTATCATTTCTTAATTTTTTAACTCATCTTGAAAAATATTAGGTTACTATTTTAATTTATTTGTGTGTTCCTTTTCTTTTTTCTTATAGTAACTTTGTATGCAATTTGACTTCAAATTGCTCATTTTTGTGTGAAAAAGTGTTTTCATAAGCTGTCAGAGAAAGGTGTTGCTCAGAACAGCTTTCTGAGATTTACTGCCTCTCTGAGATTTTTCCCTTCTCAATTTTTATTTGGATCTTCTCTTCCTTCCTCTCTATTGTCCCTATTGTGCTTAATTTTAATCATATTCCCAGAAATCTACTCCCAGCGTGCAGGCCTGTGTAGGAAGGGAGCCAGGTGGGTCAGTTTTGTGCGTTTATGGCACCTGGACTTTTGCAGCTTTCACACGCTGTGGGGAGCTCTTGCATACCAGCTACTGGACTTTTCTAAACCCTCCCAGTTTAACCTGATGTTCTTTTTGGCCTGATGTACCTTCCAATGCAGGCTTATTGCGGCTCTATGGTGTTCTCTTGTTATGTCCCTCACATACACTTGCTTCTTTTTGTTCCTTCCCACACAGACGCTAACACAATGCACATCTTATGGTTTTTGGTGTTTTTTTCTTTCCCACTTGTGTTTTGGAGTTCATGGATGATATCATGCCACCTAGTTAACTATCAATGTTGTACATTTGTTTTGGGATTTGCTATTTGATTACTCTGTTTTTACAAAGGGTTTGGGGAGATTTACAAACTATATAGCACTGCTACTGTGCTCTTTCCAGATTCCCTGATTGCCTAATCTTTTTATTTTGCCAACTTCTTCATCCCCTCCCTTATCCTAAGCTCAAAGTCATCTAAAACTGATATTTTCCTTTTCATACATTAATTCTTAAATCCAGCATTACAAGCTTTCCCTTTTAGGTTATAGTCTATTGTCTTGATTTTTAAAATAAGCATGAATGCATTGATTACAGGTACATCAATCACAGATTATTTCCTCCCACTAGCCTAAAGCTGTATGTACTATATGTCCAATACAAATGACTCAGGATTATTACTGACACTGTACATGTCCCTTTGGCATTTGGGAGTATTATAAAAAGAGATAAAAATTGGTTTGGATAACAGCATCTCAAGAAATTATGGGCATTATATTTACCCAATGGAGAAAATAGGAACTGGGGCATGGCTTTTTCTAACCTAACTTCAAAGTATTCATCATGATTAAAGAACGCACATGGAAGAAAAAAAGATCCTCTCTGATGCAGCATTTTCCAATGTTCTCCCAGTTAAAGACTCATTCCAATACAAACATGCAAAACATGATAAGGCAATAGAAGAGTTTTATCTGGCTAAGGGGCATAAATTGGTTTTCCATAGTAAATTTTGTTCTTTTTCCTTTTCATAGCATTGAGTTTGCACTAAAAGATGTAAAGTTTCTGCCTGATCCTCCTTGGGACCAATGGTAATTATTTGTAATAACAAGTCAGCTTTGCGCAGATCATCTATAACCACTGAGCAAAGAGAAACTAACTGGTTCATCCTGGGTGCTTGACTCTCATGAACAACATTATTTCAATAATTGAATTTATAGAAATAGAAACAATTTCTAAAAGAATAATCAGCATGTTTTCTTTAATGCAAGGACTAAGTTACTGAAATCATGTTTATTCATTTAAAAGTAAGTGACACATTTCTATATTCACCAGGAGAAAGTGGTCCATGTTGAATTCAAATTAAATATCGCAAGCCTCATGTTTATAGATATTTTCTTAATTACAAAAATTGCCAGGAACCAGCCTTTGATCTAAAACCTGTCGGGCTGTGTTGAATTACAATGTTATTTGCTTCCCCATCCCAATATGACAAGATTGTGCTGTAACATGATCTTTTAATAATGTGATCTGAAGTGCCTGACCAAATAAAATATGATTTATTTGATGAGCAGATACAAAAATAGTGCTGCAATACTTTTGTCTTGGAAAGAGACTTAAAATGTCTTTCAGCTGATCAAGTTAAAAATGACGGAAAGAAGAGTTCACAACTCATTATAATGTCAAAATGCATTGGACAGAAAGCAATGCGAAAGGCTTAGGTATAAATCAGAATACACTTATTTACATTAATGCAGCTTATATGTTCCCAGTCATCTGTACCCTCCCCATGTATACGAAACTTCCTGTGCAGCTAATTTACCAAGTTCTACAGTTTGCTCTGCGATTCTCAGGTGACTGAGACGTTTTCATAGAGTCATTCAATTATCATTGGTGACTATACTCTCTCCTTCATTAAAGAAAAAGCAATATGGTAAATATATCTATAGTATTGTAAGGACAAGGACGCCTATGTAATATGTTTCTAAGAGCCTAACAGTTTATATCTTGGATCAGTGTCCAAACTTACACTGAAGAAAAGCTTATAATGATATTCTCATTTCAAAAAAAGAATTCTCTTGGATGTGAAATATTCAATATGTTTGTTTATCTCGAGTTTTAATGTGTTCTTGTTACTTATGTAATATTCCAGTATGATAAGAAACATACTAGTTATAAATTAAATTAAATTAATTATGGAATTCATTGTTTCAAATTATCTTTTATCCTCTCTAAAATAGTTTATATAGCATCCTCAAAATTATACACTCCTCCTCCAAGTATTCAGGAACATGTTCACTAAAATACCTTCAATCTCTATTAATTTCTCCCCTTATTGGAACCACTGCCCTCTATGAAGACATCAAAGACCTCTTGTCAAAGGGAGTGACCTATTTTCATTTTATCTTTTCTTTTAATTCACACTATGATAATACTCTTTTGTTCATTCATTTTTTTCCCAACAAATACTTGAGTGCCCTCTCTGTGGCAGACATTAGTGTAAATTAGTGATAAAGTGTCGGCCAGAAGAAGAAATTCCCTGCTCTCATGATGCTTAAAGTGTGGAAGACAGGGAAAAAAATGATTCATAATAAAATGTCAGGTATTGATAAGAGCTCTGAAGAAAAATAAAACAGATGAAGGAGAGGATACAGATTATATGCTATTAATAGTAGGACTTTTTCTGGTTCTGTAATCTCCTGTGGGGCCTGAATTAAGTGAGGGAATGAGCAATGCAGATAACCGAGGGAAGATATTTTTAGGCAACAAGACAAAGGCTTAAAATAAGGCTGTAGATTTAAATTTTGGAAAGCAAGTTATGGTGGTGGGAGAGAGTGTTTGAAAAGCAGGTTTGGATGATATGGGGCCTTGAGGCCATATATAAGTATGTTCTTTGCTTTTATGCTAAATTCTATGGGAAGATTTTTTTGCAGGGAGAGGCATGGTCATCAAAAGAGATGTTTTGGAAGGGTATTTATGGCTGTTATGTAGAGTCAACTCTGTGTGTGTGTGTGTGTGTGTGTGTGTGTGTGTGTGTGTGTGTGTGCAGTAAATGTGGCAGGAATAGAAGCTGAGAGACAGGTAGAATATGATATCAGTAATCCAAGTTAGTTATGATAATGACCTAGGCTAGGGTACGAACAAAAAATTTGGTAAGTAAATTAGATTTGGGACTATAATTGTAGATGCATAGCTAAAGGACTTTAATGGAGTAGAAGATGAATGTGATAAAATAGGCAAGAGTGATGATTCCAATGTTTTTGACCTGAGCCACTGGGTTAATTTGGTGAGACCTGTTCACATAGAGTTTGATCCAGAAACAGGACAGCACGTGTGTGTATCGTGAGAGACAACAAAGAGTTTGGATTCACATATGTTAGAGTTTTTTAGAGAGATGAGTCAAAATATTAAAGAGCGTATTAGATAAAAGCCTTGAGTTATGGAGGAATTTGGGTCTGTAATTGTAAAAATGAAAGTTATCAGTTTATAAATGATATTTAAAGCTATAGGTTATCATTCATGTGCATGTAGAGGTGGTTTAGAAACCAGAAGGACACTGCTTTTACTGAATTGTTTTCCGAAAAATTCTAATCCACTATTTTAGCAATCCACTATCTTAGCCTTAAATTTTGCTTTTATAATGATTTGTCTCAAATTTAAAACCATGTTTCTAGTTCATTTTCTCAACAACAGGCCTCAGTGAACACCTGCGTATCTGCGAATGGGTATCCACTGATAACTCCAGTTGAGCAGGCTTAGAATCAAAATCGTCTTCCTGAAATCTGCCTGTGCTCTTGTCATCTCTCTTTCCTATAATAGTTTCACCATTGTTTTCTAACATACGGGTTGTGAACTTGACTGTTTTGTCTCTGATATCTCCACATGTATCATTCACTAAACTGTGCACTATCTTCTACTTTTACATTCTCCTTTCCATTTATAGTGCCAGGCCCTCAATCCACGCCCTTCCTTCATGGTCAGTGCTCAAAGCAACCATGCGATGGATTCCTATCTGTGCCCTGTGTTGTCTTGCAATCTAGCCTTTCACATTGTTAAATTATTCTTACCATTCACATGCAGAACCACATCATTTTCATTCTTTTCAACCTTCTTGAATATCTTATGTAGGGAAACTAACTCCTGAGGGTAACTTTCAAGGTGTTTTGTCATTTGCTTTCATTCTGATTTTGAAGGTAAATAATTTTCTGGAAATTTGGACAGCTGGGAAGTGAAGAAAGGAAACAAATGACACCAGACACTGAATTTGCTTTTTCCCTAGATTGGAATGTGGTTTTGTTGATGTTGAGCATGAGGTAAGAAAGACCAGCTGCCTGTAATTTTTTGTATTGTAAATAATTGAATGCATTTCTCCTGAAAACTGATGAGAATCCTAATTATCAAAGTACTGGAGTGCAGCAAAAAAGTGAGACTCTTCAATCCAAAAGATCCTAGTTTTCTTGGACAGAGTCATTAGCAGGTGAGTATCGTCCTCCACCACACCCTATAGACAAGAGTGACATTCTAAAAAAGAAATAGAATCATTGTTAAGTTATTCTGTGTTTTTAACTTAACATAACAATTATGATAATAATAATAAGAATGAACTTAATCTAAATTTGTTATATTAGTTTTTCTTCTCCCATTAATTTATAATCCTTTTTGAGGAAATTGTACCTATCCTGCTTCATCTCAGGATACGGTCTTTGTATAATATTCTTCATCACACTGTCATTCGTCCATGCCTGTTCATACTATTGTCTCCACTTTCAATGTCCTTCTCTCCTTATCTCAAAATGACATTGCGCTCAAATTTCAAGGTCCTTTAAAAGGAAGGATGTACCACAAAGCTTTCTCTCTGCAGTACTTTGATTTTGTCTGAATTCCTGAATTTATTTATTTTTTCCCTTGCCACACATTAACTGAGTATGTGTCTAGGACTAAGCACACCTTCATTTCTCTATACTCACAATGGACACTCCTATGTCACAGGGCTGTGTTACTCCAGGCAGTTGATTAGTTATATTCGCCATGGTGGGACTTAATGGATCAGCATGCATAGGAGCATCATTCCTTGTAGCAGTACACTTCTACAGAGGTATATCAAAGAGACTGTGAGAATGCACTTCAGGGTATTTTAGAGCCTAACAGGGTAGAGAGGATATTTTTTACAAAGCATTTTTAAGTGTACAATTCAGTGACTTTTATTATATTCACAATTTTGTGCAATAACCACCACTATCAAATTCCAGAACCCTTTCAACACCCCCCCTCAGAAGCCCCTAAATCTTCTAATCAATCTGTCATCCCATTTCCTGGCAAGAACTAAACTACTTTCTGTCTCTATAGATATGTCTATTCTGGACATTTCACATAAATGGAATCCTATAATAAGTGGCCTTTTATGTCTAGTTTTTTTATGTAGCATAATTTTTCAAAGTTAATTTATGCCATAGAATATATATCAATATTTCCTTTATTCTTTTTGTGAATAGATAATATTCAACTGCGTGGATAGACCTCATTTTGTTAATCCATTTAACAAAATTTTGGTACTGTATTTAAAAACAGTCCCCTAATGTAAAGTCTACTATGTCTTCTTCTAAGTGTTTTGTAATTTTAGCTCTTATATGTAAGTCTTTAGTTCATTTTAGTTACTTTTTTATATGTGGTGTAAGATAGAGATCCAAATTCTTTATTTTAAATATGAATATCTCGTTGTTCCAGGACTATTTGTTAAAGAGACTATTCCTTCTTAATTAAACAGTCTCAGCACCTTTGTCTAAAATCAATACAACATAGATATATGGTTTATTTCTGGTATCTAAATTTTATTCCATTGTTCTATACATCTGGGCTTATGTCAGTAATTCACTTTTGTGATTACTGTGGACTAGTATTAATTTTGAAATTGGAAAATGTGAGTCCTCCAACTTTGTTCTTCTATTTTAAGATCACTTTGAAGGCCTATTTCAAGATCACTATTTTGGAGGCCTTGAATTTCCATATGACTTTTAGAGGCTTGTCCCTTATCCCCTTCTTCAGAAAAGACAAGATGGAATTTTGATAGGAATTGCATTGAATCTGTAGATCAACTTGCCACCTTACGAATAGTAAGCCTTCTAATCCATGAACATGGAATGTCTTTTCATTTATTTGGCTATTTCATTACTTTCAACAATGTTTTATAGTTTTCGGTTTATACGTCTTATATTCCTCGATTAAATTACCCTTAAATATTTTATCCTCTTTGATGATATTATAAATATTTTTTTTCCTTAATTTTACTTTTGGGTTGTTCATTCCCAATCTGTGAAAATACAACTCATTTTCTATATTGATCTTGTTTTTTTGCAATTTTTATTGTTGGGAGCTGTCCCGGACACGTGGGCTTCAGGGTGTGTGTCTGCTGCCCGGGACTCCGGGGTCCTTAGTGATGTAGCAACTACCTCTGAAGCATAGCTCTCTCACCTGAGATGCACTAAGTATTCCATATTATAGGTTTGATTAAGTAGAATAGTTAATTAGTAGTAAAATGTCCTTTTGCCTCAGACTTGAGACAGCAGAAAAGTTATTTATGGCTGGAAGACAACCTCACAGTCTCCAGAAAGTCTCCTGCCCTGGGATCCCAGGCTGGGGAAAAGTAGATAAGAGAAAGTAATTGCTTGCAGGCTTGACAGGACAAAGGGCTGGTGATGGTAATTAACGACCCCTGTATAGCTAAGAGAAATGTGATATGTGGGCTTCTGCACATAGACATTTTGCTCAGATGTTTTTTCAATTCTGTTTCTTCTGTATAAATACAGCCTCTAAAATAAACTCGGTACAGCAGTCTTCAGAAGCGCTGTCCTCCCGTTCCCATCTTTGTGTCTCTCTTTTTTTCTCATCCTCACCCCCAACTCCAAGTGCTGCACGTCGCCAGCTAGCTCCAGCAAAAAGTGGCTACCATTTCCCCAGCATTATTTCTACCATATAATCAGTCCTTAATAATGCACTTCTCTTCGCACAGAAGGCCCAGTGTCTTAAGGTCTTGATCTGCTCTGTATTCGTCAGTTGATTGAGCTTTGTCTCCTTTAGCCTACAGTGCCCTCCTGTCAGGAGAAGAGAACCCCGGACACAATGAGCAAGATGAGTAACATCATACTTTTACGTTATTCTCTGCCCCTCCCAAATGCTAATTCAGACAGTATTTAATGTTCAAGGGTAGCATCCTTCTTCTTACAGGAACATGGACAGAAGTGATCGTCACCCTTAAAGCAGGACCTGTCATGCAATGGATTCTTTCCCACAGACTACAATGAAAGGCTTGTGAAAAAGGCATAATAGTAAGATTTCAAAATTCAAGTTGAAAGTTATGAATAGTAAAGTAGCCTTATCAAGAATTCTCAAATAAATGAAATATTTTGTAACTTCAAGGTAATTGGCCATCTGCAAATGTCCTGGCACCTTTGATATATATCATGCTGTAAGGTTTAACATATTTGGACAGGCACCACATGTACTCACCAGCCAATTGGTATTAGCTGATCAACACCTAAGTGGACACATAGAAACAACATTTATGGGGTGTTGGGCAGACGGGAGGAGGGAGGAGGGGATGGGTATATACATACATAATGAGTGCGATGTGCACCGTCTGGGGGATGTTCGGGCTTGAGGCTCTGACTGGAGGGGGAAGGGGGGCAAGGGCAATGTACGTAACCTTAACATTTTTACCCCCACAATATGCTGAAATAAAAAATAAATTAAAAAAAAAAGTCTTTACATCAAAAAAAAAAAGTTTTAACATATTTGGACTTACAATTATTGGCCCCTGAGTAATAGCCTCAACTTACACTTTACATTTGTTTGCTTTCATCAAAGATGTGTATTCTGATGCCCGGGGGTTGTGTGGCATGAAAAAAGCCTCTTCCACATACAATTATGATTTTTCTTTAGCATGGGCTCTCCAGTGTTAATGCTTGAACTCATGAGGTGTTTGCCATAGTCTGCATTTGTAAGAATTCTCTTGAGAATGAATTCTCTACTGTCATGCAAGGAGTCAATTGTGACTGAAGACCTTGCCACACTAATTCACATGGTTTCTTTCAAGTATGAATTCTGTGATGCCTGGTAAGCCTTGATCGTTCACTGAAGAGCTTGCCACAGTCATTACATCTGTAAGGTTTCTCTCCAGTATGAATTCTTTCATGATTCACAAGTTGTGAACATTGAGTGAAAAGCTTGCCACATTCATTACATTTGTAAGGTTTCTCACCATTATGAATTCTTCGATGGTATGCAACGGAGCTATTATGCTTGAAGACCTTCCCACATTCATAACATTTATAAGGTTTCTCTCCAGTATGCCTTCTCCTGTGACATGCAAGCTGTGAATGTTGAGTGAAGGCCATGCCGCACTCATTACATTTGTAAGGTTTTTCTCCAGTATGTGTTCTCCTGTGACGGGCAAGGCATGCATTTTGAGTGAAGACCTTGCCACACTCATTACATTTGTAAGGTTTCTCTCCAGTATGGATTTTCTGATGGTTAGTTAGGATTGAACGAAGACTAAAGGCTTTGCCACACTCATAACATTTGTAAGGTTTCTCTCCACTGTGAATACTTTGATGACTAACAAGGTGTGAATTTTGAGAGAAGGCCTTGCCACACTTATTACATTTGTAAGGTTTTTCTCCAGTATGCATTCTCCGGTGACATCCAAGGTTTGAAGTTTGAGTGAAGGCCTTGCCACACTCATTACATTTGTATGGTTTTTCTCCAGTATGCATTCTCCTATGACGTGCAAGGTTTGCATTTCGAGTGAACACCTTGCCACACTCATTACATTTATGAAGTTCCTCTCCAGTATGGATTCTCTGATGGGTAGTTAGGATTGAACGAAGACTAAAGGCTTCGCCACACTCATAACACTTGTAAGATTTCTCTCTACTGTGAATACTTTGATGCCTAACAAGGTGACAATTTCGAGTGAAGGCCTTGCCACAATCATTACATCTGTAAGGTTTCTCTCCGGTATGACTTTTCCTGTGATGTGCAAGGTCTGCATTTCGAATGAAGACCTTCCCACACTCATAACACTTATAAGGTTTCTCACCAGTATGAATTCTTTGATGGTATACAAGGGAACCATTATCCTTGAAGACATTCCCACATTCATAACATTTATAAGCTGTTTCGCCAGTATAGATTATCTGATGAGGAGTTAGATTTGAATAAACATTAAAGGCTTTACCACATTCATTACACTTGTGAGGCTTCTCTCCAGTATGAATTCTCTGATGACATTCAAGATATAAATTTTCAGTGAACACCTTGCCACATTCAGTACATTTATAAGGCTTTTCATCATTCTTTTCTGTTTGTTCTTGTGTGAGTGATGAAGAAAAGATTAAATCATTGTCATATTTTTTAGAGATATGTGTTTTGACACTAGAAGGAATTTGTTGAAGTGGTGAAACTGAGGAACCATGGGTGATAGACTTGACTTGATCACATTCGTCAACTTTCCTTTTACTTTGAAATAGCTGCAGTTGAGGCACATGTAACTTGAAGATTAATCCACACTGATTTTTAATAAGCTTATTTCCCATATCCCTTCTATCATGTTGATCTCTTCTACCAGTGAAATTGTCTTTCTGGGTCACAAGGACTGCTTTGTAACTTCCTTCATCATCTCCCCATTGACACTCAAAGTCATGTATATTTTTCTGGACTTCTCTAAAGGAAAAGTCTTCAATTTCATGGCTTTCAGGTCTTTGCAATGTCATTGTTTGGAATTCCTTTCCTGCATTGGTCTTCCCTTTTGGTGGTACATTTTTTATTACACATGCAGGAGACATATCTACAAGATATAAAGAACCATAAGTTTCCAATTAATTACAGCATGTAAACAAACATTTCACATTGATAAACTTAATATTATACCAAAAGTAATACTGATATTAAACATACTTATGAAACCTCAGAAAGATAAAATTCAATTATTAGGACCACAAAAGGAATAGTATTGTTTAATAAAGAAAAGGTAATTACATGTGATCCAAATTAATATTGTGGAAGTCTAGTTTCAAACCACCTATAACTAAAACACAATGTGCAAACCTATGTTAGCCCTGAAAGGAGTGACCCCAAGATATACATCAGTTGACAAAAAACTTATGGCTATCTCACAATTGAAACGAAAACAAGTTATATTGCATAATATACTTAAAAACTATCATCTATAAATCGTAATAAAAAGTACTTAGTAAAACATCCTAGTAACCCATCATAAAACAAGCAGACAAAGAATTAGTAACCACATCAATAAAGAGTTACAGTCTGTGGAAATGGGAACAATTTTCTCTTAAAAAAAAAAGCAAGGACATCCATTTTAGAACCAGTACAGAGTACAAGAACTGGAGTTTTTGAAATTTTTATTATATATCAACAAATTATAATTGTATTTACAGGAAACAAAGTAAAATCACGATATACCTATATAATGTGGAATGATGGAATCAAGCTTATAAACTGTATCCATCACCACAAAAACCTATCAATTACTCCTGCTGTTGAACTGAAACTTTCTACCCACTGACTAACCTATTCTTCATCCTCCAGCCTCTGATAACCAACACTGTACTCCAATTGCATTCCACATATAAATGAAAACATCCAATACTTGTATTTCTGTGCCTGGTTCCTTCAGTTAGCAAAATGTCCTCCATGTTCATCCACATGTGGGAAACTGAACTTCCTGCTCTTGAAGGCTGAATAGTATACCACTCTGTATGGTACACCACATTTTCTGTATCTGTTCATCTGTTAATGGACACTTAGTTTGACTATATAACTTGGCTGTGTGAATAAAGCCACAGTAAACATGAAGTGCAGATATCTTAGACATACAGATTCCAAATTCTTTGGATTTATACCCAGAAATGAGATTGTTGGATCATATAGTAATACTATTTTTACTTTTTAGAGGAAACTCCATATAGTTTTCCATAATGCCTATATTAATTTACATTCCCACAAACAGTATAGAAGGGTTTCCTTTTTCCCATATCCTCACCAACACTTCTCAGCAACAGCCATTATGACAGCTGTGCAGTGGTATCTCATTGTGATTTAAATTTGTATTTTCATAATGATTACTAATGTTGAGTCTTTTTAATATATCTATTGTTCATATGCATTCTCTTCTTTCAAGAAATGTCTATTGAGGTCCTTTGACCATCTTTTAATTGGGTTATTTCTTTTCATGCCATTGAGTTGTTTCAGTTTCTTACACATTTTGGATATTAATTTCCTACCAGATGTACAGCTTGGAATATTTTCTCATGATGCAAAGTTTCTCTTAATTGTTTCCTTTGCTGGGAAGAAATAGTTTTGTTTGGTGCAATCCCATTCGTCTATATTTACTTCTGTTGGCTGAGCTTCAGGGGTCAGATCTAAAAAAATGACTGCTCAGATCAATGTCATGTAGGTTTTTCCCTGTGATTTCTTCTAGTAGTTGATTTTTATACAAGTGCTGTTGGAAAGTATTCAGCTATTGTTAATACATATTTTTCATATTACATGGCTGGATACTTTCTGGACAACCCTTGTATATGATGTGAGATAAGGGTCCAGTTTCATTCTTCCGTATGTGGAATAATTTTTGCAGCATTCTGTACTGAGAGACTGTCTTTTTTCCCTTGTGTGTTCTTGGCACCTTTGTCAAAAAGCCATTGACCATACACATACATCTGATTAAACAAATTTTTAAAAAGTTCATTTATAATACATAAGACTATACAAGATGAAAGCTGCATTGGCTTAAATGAATTATGGTAGAAGTAAAATATGGAGACATCATTTAACTTCATAACCTCCCTCAAGAAGATGTATCAAACCCATGCCTGTTACACCTATGAACCAACAACAAAATTACAGAGTTTTTGTTGTTGAAAATGAACAGTGACACATAAAGGGGATGAAAAATGTGACATGAACAACAGTTCGCATGAGGCAGTGACCTTAAACAACGTTCTTCATGGAGGAAATTCCTATAATATTGACTGTTGGCTCAAAGGAGATGATCATTAGTATATGTGATCAGCATTGTCACAGTGACACTTTTGTGATGCTTCTCAAAAACTAGAAAAGCAATGAAATACTTATCAGTGAGGCTCTCCTGATACTTTCTATCTCAGGATCATGGGCCAGCTCTATTCAGTGGCTCCAAAAAAGCATCTTTGCATTTAGCAGGATGATATTCAGTCACATTAGTTAAAGTGTTCTCCTTCATCAATTTTATGTTATGCATTAAACCCACTCCATGGGATACTCCCCAAGAAGTTATAAATAACCTAAAGGTGGATTATCCCAACAAGTTAGCCCTGCGGCTATCATCTCAGTCAAGCAATGCAGGGGTTAACAAGAGACTTACAAGACAAACTGCAAAGATACTTGAGGGCAGATCCTGACTCCTCAGGAAGGTGTACGTTAAAAGCCAATTTCAGAAAGAAAAATCATACAAACTAAGAGAGTACAAAAGCAGGCAGAGCCAAGGCTCCCTACATTCACTGAATAGTAACATCAGTGGAAAAGAGAAAAATGCAGTGCATGGGCATCAGATTTTGTGGCATCTTGAGATGGACTCCAAGTTCTCCCAACAGAGCCCACACAAAGAGACTGAAAGAATAGGATCTGCACCCATGTAGGACTGGAGATCAAAGACAGGATGTTTCTATTGACTTTTTATTTTGCTGAGTGATAATCTCAGAAGATCCAACTCATTCCCTTGTCATACACACCCGTGAAGTGTGGCTAAAATGGCTGAGGGACCTCACCAGGCAGAAAGGGCTTAAGAAAGCTCCAGGAAGTTTCTGGAGACACAGATGTGAAGGAAGACCAGGCAAGGTTTCCCATCTCCTGACTGGGTCTTCCGAGCACATGAAATGGTATGAAACATGGAGAGGTCCAGTCATCAGGACTATGAAGGCCATAGCTCTGATCAATATAGACTGAGAACTTAGCATCAGATGGAATCAACTACAGAAGGAAAGACCAGGGGGGAAAGCAACCCTTCTGAAACAGCCTTCCCTGTCCTGCTCAGTGTCAATAACAAGAGTTCATGAAGTGAGATAACACAGTGTTGTCCGCCATGACAACAACTTTCCATTTGTTTCTGTTTGAGCTGAAGCAGCACTGGAGGGTACAAGGATAAAGTGTTACATATCTGAGGAACAGAGTGAGAAGTGAAGGAAAATAAAAATTTCTTTTCAGAGCTCACAGGACATAAACTTTTGCTTACCCATAGAACCCTCAGATTTGCATAGAGTTCCCCAAACACTATTTAATGAGCAGCTTTCTCTCTATCCATCTGAGCACTTACCTGTCAACACACCTTTAATCCATTTCCATCCATCTGATTTTCTTGCTATTTGCACTTGACTCTCCACAGTCCAGGGCTCTCTCCCTTGCTCCAACATGGAGATAATACTCAGGTCAAAAGGAGAAATTCCTGCTTATATAAAGAAAGGAATATAAACTACCATGGCTTTTACTGAATCTCAGCCCTATGTTTAGATAAGCAAAAATGATATTCCAGATGGAGATATAAATATATACCAGAAATCCATCCACTGAATGCCTCCTTTTGAATGCTTAGGAAATACTGTAACATGTAGACATTTAGTTGTCTTTGAAGAACCAATGAATCAAAGCACAGGATTGAAACACAGGAAATTGGATATTTTAAACATCTGCCACAAGGTTTTACACATACATAAGCTCTGGAAGCATCTAATGATATATCATAAAACGGGAGCACATCTGAAGAAAGGGCGCAGTAAAAATCCAGACACCTGGCAGGGCGCGGTGGCTCACGCCTGTAATCCTAGCACTCTGGGAGGCCAAGGCAGGCGGATTGCTCAAGGTCAGGAGTTCAAAACCAGCCTGAGCAAGAGCGAGACCTCGTCTCTACTATAAATAAAAAGAAATGAATTGGCCAACTAAAAACATATAGAAAAATTAGCCGGGCATGGTGGCGCATGCTTGTAGTCCCAGCTACTCGGGAGGCTCAGGCAGTAGGATCACTTGAGCCCAGGAGTTTGAGGTTGCTGTGAGCTAGGCTGAGGCCATGGCACTCATTCTAGCCCGGGCAGCAGAGTGAGACTCTGTTTCAAAAAAAAAAAAAAATCCAGACACCTCATTATAAAGCTGTTCATTTCTGAATCAAGAGGGCTTTGATCTCAGTGAAACAATGCAGGGGCTAACAAAAGACTCACAAGAGAAAATGCAAAGATACACAAGAGGACATCCTGACTTCTAAAAGAAAGTTATCCTCACCCAGGGATACCAGGTTCCTGTAGTTCTCCAACATCACGGCCTTGTATAAAGCCCTCTGAGCAGGGTCCAGGCATTTCCACTCCTCCAGAGAGAATTCTATGGCCACATCCCTGAATGTCAACTGTCCCTAAAATGAAAAACACACTTCACCAAGTGGCTATTAGGAGAGTTCTAATCTTCACATGAGGAGAGAACTCTAAGAATAGATTTGATTGAAGTGAATCGGCTGAGAGATCCACTTTGTGATACTGTGAAATATTAATATATGTGGTCATCTACTCCCTCCTGACATATAACTCACTTGAAATCTCTGGAGGGACAGTATCTTGTTGTATGTTAATGAGGTAACTGGCAGCCAGAGGCCCTTACACAGCTTCAGGCCAAGGGCTGGTTACTGGAAATACCCAGGCTGGATTACAAGGTCAGAACTTTTAGCTCCAGCCCCCAACCTCTCATGAGAGGACACGGGCTGAAGGTTCACGTGATCACCAATGTCTAGTGATATACACAACCAGGCTTATGTAGTGATGTCTCCACAAAAACCCAAAAGGACAGGGTTCAGAGGACCTTCCAGATAGGTGAACAGGTAAAGGTTTACAGAGGGTGATGCTTGCAAAGATGGCATGGAAGCTCTGAGCCCCTTCCTTCCATACCTTGCCCAAAATATTCCTTCCATCTGGCTGTTCATCTGTATACTTTGGAATATCTTTTATAATATTTTTTCAGACTTTAGTGAAACCTCTTAGAATAATTTAAGGATATAGAGTTCTGCCTCTTATACTCATAAATTGTGATAACAACTTAGATAAAGATGTTGACTGCAGTAAGAATACTACTGGTAAAGAGAAATAAGTAAGAAACTCTTGGGTGATATCATTTTCCTTGCAATCTAGTGTGCCTACTATGTTGAAAACTTTTGTTCTAAAAGCACTATATTGATGAGAAAATAGTGGAACCTTTATGTAATCTCTTAACTTTTTAAAAATGGATGCACACTGTGGCGTTTTCTCCTAGCCTCAAAGCTGAGTACTCTTCCATCATTTTAATACTATTTTAGGCAATTCCTATGACAATTATACCAACAAGTTTCCTCAAACAACCCAAGCTCATCAACAGCTGCTTCTCTATGGCAGGTGTGCAGTTCAGGCTGAGGTCTTCATGGAGAGCGAGGCCCTTGCCTCTTCCCTTGGGGACTTGTGGTGGAATAGAGGAGCACAATTTAGGAGCTACCTGCGAGCTAATGTTTCTTAACTAGAACAAGACAAGGATGCCCACTGTCACCACTTCCATTCAACATAGTGCTGGAAGTCCTAGCCAGAGCAATCAGGCAAGAGAAGGAACCGAAAGGTGTCCCAATGGGGAAAAAGGAGGTCAAACTATCACCCTTTGCTAACGATAAGATATTATATTTAGAAAACCCCAAAGATTTTGTCAAGAGACCTGGGGAATTGATAAATAATTTCAGCAAACTCTCAGTTTACAAAACCAATATACACAAATCAGTAGTATCTTTATACAGCAACAACAATCACATAGAGAATCAAATCAAGAACTCAATACCTTTCACAATGGCAACAAAGAAAATGAAATACCCAGCAATATGTCTAACCAAGGATGTAAAAGATCACTATAAGGAGAACTATGAATCACTGAGGATAGAAATTGCAGAGGATGGAAACAAATGGAAAAACATATCATGCTCATGTTGGCAGAATCAACATTGTTAAAATGCCCATACTACCCAAAGGAATGTAGAGATTCAACTGAATCTCCATCAAAATACCAAGGTCATTTTTCACAGATCTAGAAAAAATACTTCCATGCTACGTATAGAAGCATATACTGGAAAAGAGCTTCAATAGCCAAAGCAACTTTTAGCAAAAGGAACAAATCAGGAGGAATCACTTTACCAGACTTCAAGCTATACTACAAGGCCACAGTAACCAAAACATCATGGTATTGGCACAAAATAGGGACATAGACCAATGTAACAGAACAGAGAACCCAGATATAAAACCCTCCAAACAGACCAATGTAATAGAACAGAGAACCCACATATAAAACCCTCTACATACAGCCATCTGATCTTTGACAAAGCAGACACTATACTGGGGAAAAAAAAACCCTATTCAATAAATGGTGCTGGGAAAACTGGACACCCACATGTAGAAGATTGAAACAGGATCATTACTTCTCACCACTCACATAAATCAATTCCTGTTGGATAGCAGAATTAAACCTAAACATGAAACTGTAAGAATGCTAGAAGAAAATGTTGGAAAAACTCTTCTAGATATTGGCCTAGGCAAAGAATTTAGAAGACGACCCCAACTGCAATCACAACAAGAACAAAAATTAATAATTGGGACTTGATTAAATTAAAAAGCTTCTGCACAGCCAAGGAACCAATCAATAGAGCAAATTTACACCCTACAGAATGGGAGAAAATATTTTCATGCTATCCATCTGATAAAGGGCTAATCACTAGAAATTACAAAGAACTCAAGCAAACCAGCAAGAAAAAAAAAATCAAACAACCCCATTAAAAAGACGGCAAAAGACATGAACAGAGCTTGTAGATAGACAATAGACTAATGGCCAATACACATATGAAAAAATGCTCAACGTCTCTAAATATCAGGAAAATGCACATCAAAACCATACAGATATCATCTAACTCCAGTGAGAATGGCTTTTATCAAAAAGTCCCAAAACAATAGATGCTGGTGTGGATACAGAGAGAAAGGAACACTTATACACTGTTGGTGGGACTGCAACCTAGTACAGCCTCTATGGAAATTAGTACGGAGATACCTCGATGAACTAAAAGTAGACTTACCATTTGATCCTTCAATTCCAATACTGGGTATTTACCCAAAGGAAAAAAGTCCTTTTATAAAAAAGACACTTGCACTCCGATGTTTACTGCAACACAATTCACATTCGCGAAGAGGTGCACGTTAATTCATGAGTGGATTAATAAAATGTGGTATATGTATACCATGGAGTACTACTGAGCCATAAAAAAAAGAGAGAAGTTAATACCCTTTGTAACAACCTGGACAAACTGGAGACCATTGTCCTAAGTGAAACAGCACAAGAATGAAAAAACAAACACCACACATATTCACTGTTACATTGGAACTAACAGATCAGCAGTCAAGTGGACATATGGAAGTAAAACTCAAAGGAAATCAAGCAGGTGAAACGGGAGAAGGGGAGAGGTGAAATCACACCTAATGGATACAATGTACACTATCTGAGTGACGGACACACTTACAACTTTGACTCAAGCTGTACAAAAGCAATCCATGTAACCAAAACACCTGTACCCCTGTAATATTCTGAAACAATTAAAAAAAATTAAAAAATGGTACAACATAAAAAAATGTAGGAACTTGCATTCTAATGTCTATTAAATATATATATTAAAAAACATGGATACAATTTTATGCAGTTAAATTTAGATATGTAGGCATTACGAAAAAGTCCAATGGAGGTTATTAAAACAGATTATTCCTCTAATAAAATCATAACATGAGAAATGGAAAATTTCAATATCATACATTACTTTAACAAATTTAGATTAGGCCACCAAAGTGCCTCACATCTGTAATCCTAGCACTTTGGGAGGCCAAGGTGGGAGGACGGCTTAAGGCCAGGAGGTCGAGCCCAGACTGGCAACATAGCGAGAACTTGCCTCTATCAAAAAATTAAAAATTAGTCAGCTGTGGTGGTACGCACCTGTAGTCCCAGCTATTTGGGAGGCTGAGGCAGAAGGATTGCTTAAGCCCAGGAATTGCAGGCTGTAGTGAGCTCTGATCATGCCACTGTACTCCAGCCTAGACAACAAAGTAAGACCCTGTCTCTTAGAAAAAGAAAAAAAGGGGGAAAAAACATGTGTAGATTTATGAAAAATGTCTCACAACGCTATGTACCTGAAATAATTATTAGATAGTTAAAAATCAGGCCAAAAAATAAATATGGGGAAAAACCCATAATGTTAAGCAAGGATATTTCACCAAGTATCATGATCACCAGTAAGCACTGGATGCATCTCCTTTAATTAAGATGGAGAAAAGTGGGCTGGCTAGGGCTCCAGCCAAACACCACTACCTAGGATATCTGAGCAGGGACCAATAAAGAGGAAAATAGTGAAGAGAAAAAAAAAAAAAGAGTGAGGAAGAGACTAAAGAGCTAGATTTGTTAAAATTAACAGATGACATGATTGCAATCTAGAAAAAGAATGCTGTTTAAGTATAAAAACTAATATCAATATACTGAAAACCATCTTCTTTCTTTAGTAGCTCTCATTAAACAGACACATACACATGGTACATCTGACATTTACACTAGCAAATGTATCATGAGACATAATTAAAAGATATTTCCCAGGTTATGAAAGGAAATTATAAAATTATATTCATGTGGTGGTATCAGTAAGATAGAGGAACAGCAAACCCCAGACACGGAGACACACATAGATAACAACATACAGAGCAATTGCCTGCATGAGAAGTTGAGAAATCACTTAAGAGGTTGGAACCCCTAAGATGCCTAACAGGAACACTTGAGACACCTTGCCAGAGGCACCACCCTGCCATGATGTGGCAACATTTTGAAGAAACCCCTAACTCCTGATTTCTTGCGGGGGAGGAAAAGTATGAGAACATTCATCCAACATTCTGATTTTCAGGGGACTACTGGAGGGACAACTTTCTATCTTGGGTGAATATAATCACTGAAAGTAAAAACACACTGGGCTAGGGAACTATTGAAAATAAAGGCCATCAACGTAATCAATTACTGCAGGAGCACCGGTAGGACAGTAGGGGGAGACCCAGACCACAGTTTGCTAGAGCACCAGCCATGATGCAGACTACCAGGCAGACAACAGG
Source organism: Lepilemur ruficaudatus (assembly GCA_963574885.1). Lineage (NCBI taxonomy): Eukaryota > Metazoa > Chordata > Mammalia > Primates > Lepilemuridae > Lepilemur > Lepilemur ruficaudatus. The sequence goes on along the minus strand of CAUYRT010067922.1, from coordinate 16,015 downwards.
AGAGCTTCTCAGTAGGAAATGGCTCAAATGGCAAAATCTGTTCAGTTAGATTATAACCAAAAGCGTAGGGAGGACACATCCTCTAAAGAGTCATTAGAGGTCTCCAGAATCTCTAGTCAGGCTACATGAAGAGTGTCCTCCCTGAATGAAGGGAAACAAAAAACCAGAAATAAGTGCCTGATTTGTGAAACGCTTAAGTCCCAAGAGGAGATAACGACATACATAAAATACAAAAAAAAACATAATCCATACCTAAGGCCAAATTAAATCAACACAAACTGACACTAAAAATATGAAGATTTTTTGCGTAAGAGTCACAAGGATATTCAACGAATTAAGAGAGTCCTGGAGTTAATTAAGATGTCCTGGACTTCAGGACATCAGAAAAACAATGTATAATATGAACAAAATGAGATTATCAACAAAACTAGAACTATAAGAAACAGAAGAGAAATTCTTGAGCTGAAAAATATAATAATAACTGAATTGAAAAACACACTAGTGGGCCTCAAAAGCTGATTTGAACATGTAGAAGAAATAAACAATAAACAAAAAAAGGAGCAAAAGAAAAAACAGAATGAAGAAAAATGCAGACAGCCTAAGGGAATAGGGAACAGCATCACATGCATCACCGGCATCACCTGCATGTCACAGTAAGAAGAAAGAGTGTAGAAGACAATTATGGTCAAGCATATGCCAACAAATTAGATAAGCTAGAAGAAATTGATCAATCTGTAGAAATACACACAACCTACTGAGTCTAAAAGAAATAAAAATCTACACACAGCTATATGTAATAAGGAGATTAATCAAAATCTCCCATCCAAGAATCTAGATATAGATGCAAAATTCATAATCACTGCATAATTCTATCAAACATTTAATGAAAAATTAATACCAATCCTTCTCATTTCCAAATAACTGAAGAAAGAAACACAAATAAATTTCATTCTATGACACCACCATGATTCTGATACAACCCAGGCAAACATATTATAAGAAAACAAAACTATACAATGTTCCTGATGAATACTGATGAAAAAGTCCTCAACAGGCTGAGTGGTGGTTCTTGCCTGTACTCCCAGCACTTTGGGAGGCTGAGAGGAAGGATCTCTTGAGCTCAGCAGTTTGAGAACACCCTGGGCAATATAGCAAGACCCCATCTTAACAAAAAGTTTTAAAAATTAGGTGGGGCTGGGCACAGTGGCTCACACCTGTAATCCTAGCACTCTGGGAGGCCAAAGCGGATGGATTGTTTGAGCTCAGGAGTCCGAGACCAGCCTGAGCAAGAGCAAGACCCTGTCTCTACTAAAAATAGAAAGAAATCAGCTGGACAATTAAAAATATATATAGAAAAAATTAGCCGGGCATGGTGATGCATGCCTGTAGTTCCAGCTACTCGGGAGACTGAGGCAGTAGGATCGCTGGAGCCCAGGAGTTTGAGGTTGTTGTGAGCTATGCTGATGCCACAGCAGTCTAAGCCCAGGCAACAGAGTGAGACTCTGTCTCAAACAAAATAAAATAAAATTAAAATTAAAATTAGCTGGGTGTGGTGGCACTTACCTGTAGTCCTAGCTACTTAGGAGGATCACTATTGCCCAGGAATTCGACGTTATGGTAAGCTATGGTAGTGCCACTGTACTTGAACCTAGGTGACAGAACAGACTATGTCTCTAAAAAGAAAAGCAAAAGTCTTCAGAAAAATACCAGGAAACCAAATTGTACAGCACATTAAAAGAGTTATAGACCGTGATCAAGTGTGATACACACTAGGAATACAAGGGTGGTTCATGAGAAGAAAGTCAGTCAATGTAATACACCACATTGACATAGTGAAAGACAGACTAGGAATAGAAGGAAATTTCAGAACATTACATCTGGCAATGATTTCTTGCATATAACACCAAAAACATAGGCAGAAAAGCAAAATTAGACAAATGAGACTCTCTCAAACTGGAAAACTTCTGTTCTTAAAAAGAGGCAACTAAAAGAGTAAAACGGTAGGCCTGCGTTCTGTCAAAGCAGCAGCAACGTGATCCTGAACAACAACAAAAAAATGAAATCCTTTTACAAACTACATAGAAACAACTTATATATTATTTGAATCTTTAAAACAATTAAAGTACCTACAATGTATCCCCAAAAATCCAAATTAATAAGATACACAAACAAAATATTAAACTACTAGATCTAAATGAATCATCATACCATTCTGTATCCGTGCACTAAGTGAAGTCTTCCAAAGCAAGATAAAACATAAACACAACAAAAGATGGCGGCTTGAATCAGAGAAGAATTTTGTTTCACGCTAAAAAATCTAGAACTTACAGAAACACAACAAGGCATATACATAAAGAGTTAAACCACGGACTATAAAATAGCTCTTAATATACAAGAAAAGAAAATGGAGCAACATATAAAATCCATCTTATGTATACATATCCCCAAAATAATGAAAGCTCGTGAGACTCATGAGGAATCAAAAAATGTAGGGGGAAAAAAGGATTGTCATTTTGCCCAGATTTTAAAAATGTAAAAAGAACACAGTAGCAAGTTTTGTTTCATGAAGGGGAAATCTCTTGTGTTGTTGGTGGCAGAGGGTAAAACTTTGCAGCTGAGGTGGAGATGGAATGTTGCCACCTTTAGCAAAGTAGGAAATGCACCATGCTAAAAGAAGCAATCACTCTTTCAAATGCCCAATCTGGAGGAATCCTCTGATATCTATAGTGAAGTTGACTTGTTCAGAGGCAGCCACTGTGGCATTCTTTGTAACACTGGGAAAGTTAAAACATCCACCTGTCTTCACTAGCAGAATGCTCCAACAAGGATGTAGAGTTCCAGAGCAAGCTGGAAAGTCAATGTTTCCTAACGAAAAACATACATTTTTGAAGCTTGCAGGTTAAAATGTCTTAACAAAGCATTCACTGAAGAACTTTACTTTGTAATCTCATAATGAAGTAGATGTTTCTACAGGACTTGTGCTCTCACCACAAAACTGACAACAGTGATTCCCCACTGACACGTGGGGAGGGTAGAAGGCTACACAGGACGGGGGCTGCTCTATGCCTCAGCACCTAAGCGAAGCAAGTTCCTTTGGAGTTTTACTATAAAATAAACATATGTCGTGGAATGTTTCAAGAAAAATGGAATATTTAATAATAATTGGTAAAACAAAAATATAGTTCCATCTTCGCTAATAGCAAAGAAGTTCTGCTCCTAGGTCTGAGCAAAATTATAACCATTCTTAGCTAAAACATCTGTCGCACAAGAGACCCTGCAGGAACACCACAGCGTCTATGGTATGGATTGTCTGAGAATAGTTTAATGAATCTCCTTCTATTTGACATTTATGTTATAGGAAAAACAGATGACAGAAGGAAAGAATCCTCCATCATTGATGTCTGTGTCTAAACTTTCCATTTCACTGTCATTAAGAGTTTGAGTCAGTGACTCACTGATTTAGCTACAAATGTAATGTAAATGAGTTAGAAAAGATTTCTGATTATTCTCTTTTTACAGCATTTAGCAGGTGTTTGTGCACATTAATCCATGACTTACGGGCAAGTTCTCTAATCTTCCTCTACAGAGAGCTGACAGTGCAGATGTGGCCCCTAAACAGTCCCTGCTGCCCAATAACACTGACACCACAGGGCCACACCCCATCTCCAACCCCTGTCTGGAGGAGAAGCCCTTCCCAGGACCATGTCCAGTGGAGCTTCTTCACAGGGTCATGTCACTGGGTCACAATGAGATGGAATCTCAGTGGAGATGACAGGGACTGAGGGAAGGCATGGGTGAGTGTGAGCAAACACAACAGGCAGGACGCTTCAGAGTCAGCGAAGATAAGCAACTCCAGTGCCTGGCACTTCAGAAAGGAGGGAAACACAGAACCACCCACTGAGACTATCACCTTACCTGAGTAAGAGCCATTCCTGACTTCTTTTATTTCTTCCTCCCCTTCTTCCAGGCTTCTTCCTCATCCAACATGAGTCTTTAGAAGTCAATCTTGAATGTCAAAAATATGATGCTCAATGCTGAGAATCTTCAGTTCCCACGTGCTGTGTAAGAATTAAAAAAAAAATGCTGAGAATCAACAGACTCTCTTTCTGTGCCCCAGTTACACAAAGGGGAAAGACCTCACCCTGTGTAAAAATGGTCCTCTCCTTCCCAAGGCTCCAGGTGGGATGCAGGCACAAAAAACTCCTACGGCAAGACCAACAAGTTAGTTTTTGATCCCTTTGATCAGACCTCGCCATCCTCCTGGTGAAGCCCACACACACGCTGCAGCAGTGGGGAGCTGGGCTGGACTGAACTCCCTGCCAGGACACAGACTCAGCCTTGACCAAACCCAATGTACAGCACCGCCCCCTTCACCCCTCTGTGGACCACAGACTGATCTCAGCCCACAGAAATGGAGGACATAGAGCTGTGGTGCTCAATGCAGGACACAGAATAGAATTAACTCAATATTGTTAAGGTTAGGCCCTCATCTTTTTGAATGAAAATCTCTGGTAAGGGGGCACAAGAGATGTATCTGCAATATGTATTAGCACTGTAATGTGAAGCCAGGGTTCAGTTCCACTCAGAGGGGCAAACCCAGCACACCTCCCACCATGTGGCTCTGCTCTCCCCTTGGGACTTGGTTGTCACCAGTATCCAGACAGTGGACAACCAAGGAAAAAAAAGACACATGCAGAGCAGCCAACATGGACCCGAGGTGAGGTTGAGGGTGTTGCCTGAATGTCAAATGGGGGGCTATGGAGAGAAAACACAGAAGTCTTCACTGAGAAAGGGATATCAGAACAAAGACCTAGGGAAACAAGGCAGAGGGATAGCCCATGTGGAGACCCTGAGGCAGGAGACCCTAGGAAAAGGAAACAGGTCTTCATGGCAGGAACAGAGCCAGCGAGGACAACACAAGCAGGAGATGAGGCCAGAGGGGTCCCAGGGGGAACAGAGCAGGGAGGGCCCAGATCTACAAACATTTCTCTCCCACACCTTGAAAGAATTTGGAAACAATGTATTTCTTCACCTATTTTAAGTAAACATGGGATTTTTTTCTTCATTTTATAAATTAATGCACTTACAACGTCGTATCATACAAGAAGTTCATCTAAGCCGTAGGAAGCACAGGGTCGCCCTTACCTGAGATATGGGGACTAGAAAGGAATACATTTGGGGGAGTCAGGAAGTCCCTTTGGACATTTGAAGGTGGAGATGCCTATTAGACGTCCCAGCAGATTGTTGAGGAGACCACTGGACACAGGATTCTAGAGCTCAGGGGAGAGGTCTACAGGGAAAACGTAGACATGTATATGGGGCTTAAACCATGAAATGAGACAATAAGGAAAGGCAGTGGGTGTGGACAGAGATGAGAAGAGGTTCAATGACTAAGCTGTAGGCCATGCCACATTCAGAGAACAGGAAGCTTAGAGGACACCAGAGGAGGAAAGGAGATCAGGGAGGCATCAAGAAAATTAAAACAGATCTTTAAAGGTTAATGGGATGTCCTCTAAACAAAGAAAACAGAAGACAAAGTGACTAACTACGCTACTGATAGGAAATGAAAGATGAGGACAGGAAATTAAATATTAGATATAGAAATGGGGAGGTCACTCATGACTGGAAAAGGATCAGTGGAATGCTTAAAGTGAAAGCTTGATTCAAGCTAGAATTCAAGGTTTCAAGCAAGAACGGGCAGCAAAAACTGAAGACCAAGAAAGAACAAGAGGGTACTTACAACAGAGGGAGATGTAAGTAAGAGTATTTTTGTTAAAAAGATGGAAGAGTAAAAAGATAAAGATTAATTCTGTGTATATGTGTCTGGGTGTGTTTTAATGGACAAGACCACCATTGGATTTGCTGATAAAAATAATTCCCTTGAAGTAAAAATGTATAAGACAGTACAGGAGGGATGCCACACCATCCTGAGACTGCTAGTGGGGCTGGCAAGTGGTGCACAATCGCAGGGCCAGCAACAGCCAGGAGCAGGGACAGACCATTCCCTGTCACTACTGGGCAGAGACCACAGGTCCTGAGACAGGGGGGTGGGCCGTATGGAGATCTCTTTCTTTACTGTTTGAGATAGGAAACGGTAAACTGCTCATAGTACTCACATTCAACACAGAATCCTTCACGTTTAGTCACCAAAATGTGTGTGTATTTTCCCACAATGATCAGCTCTCTAGCAGAATCCCAGCTGATGTCCTACAACTTAATTCTGACGCTATCTACAAGATAGCATCAGATGCCATAGGTTAAGAGCTCAGTTCCCACAAGGCTGCCCCTGACTTCAGATGCACTAAGCAAGCAGTAGCTGTCACCTCTACTTCTCACTGACCTGATAAATATTGTGGTTCTTTTAACCCTTCCTCCAGCTTGATCAATTTGCTAGGACAGCTCTTCCATCTGGCTGTTCATCTGTATCCTGTGTAATATTCTTTATAACAAATGGGCAAATGAAGTAAAGTGTTTCCCTGAGTCTGTGAGCTGCTCTGGCAAATCAATAGGACCTGAGAAGGAAGTCACGAGAACCCTACAATTTATACCCAGTTGGTCAGAAGTTCCCTTCCCCAGGTGGGACTTGTGACTGGCATCTTAAGTGGGGGAAGCCTTGTGGAAATGAGCACTCAACCAGTGGGATTTAATTCTAACTCCAGGTACAGAGTGTTAGAATTAAGTTAAATTACAGAATGCCCAGTTGGTGTTAGATGGAGAAAGGTTGTTGGTGGGGAGAAATCCCCACACATTTTGGTGATCAGAGGTGAAGTATTCTGTGTTGAGGGTTCACAGTTTTATTGAGTTTGACAGGAGAAAAAAACACATTGGTTTTTCCTCCTAGTTCACACGCTCCTCCACACACTACCCCATGCTAGGGAAAGGGAATTGCAAATGAAGCTATACATACCCAGATACCGAGAACTATAAAACACACATGTCTTATAGACAGATTTTGCCTTTCTCACCCACATCTGCATAATTTGAACAAGCATATTTAAAATTTGTTAAGATTGCAAACTAAATACCAGGTGAAAAAAATCTTTAAATAATTTTAAAAATTTTTAAATAAAATTTGTTAAATTATAAACACAGAAATTAATATACCACAAGTCAATCCGCACATCCAATCAACTCACCACTCATCTGGACCCAGGGACCCTCTTCTTCATTACTGTGTGTTTCCCTCTCTCATTCTATATATATCTCTCATTCTCATCTTCTTTTTCTAGCTCTTTCTTTTCTTTTTTTTTTCCCCCCTGTGTTTCCCCCTCGGTTTCTGCTCCTCGTTTTGTGCCCCTCTCCTCTCCAGCTCTTCCTCCCCTTCTTGCCTCTATTCCTTCTCTTACTCCTGATCTGCTCTACTCTAGCAACTTAATTTCACCTCTTGTTCCTCTTTCTCCCCCAATCTTTTCATTGTCCCCACTCTCCGCCTCCTTCCTCATCTCCGCTGCCCCAGGCGTCTCCTCTTGTCCCCGCACCAAACTGCTCCGTCTGCCCTGGCTCCGAATCGTTCATCCCCTCCCCTACTCTGTCTGAGGGGCCTCCCCCTTTGCTGCCCCTCTCCCTATTTTGCTGTCCTTCATCTCTTGCGAGATCCAACCGTTCTCTAAATTTCTCCAGTTACTTTTCTCCACCTGCTACCTTCTCGGCTCTTTCACTCTCACTGCGTCTTTGCAAATCCCTCCCCGCCCTCTAGTTGGCCATCTGTTTAAGGTTCTCCCTCATTCTTTTCTTTCTTAGTTTTTCTCTCCGTTGCTCTCTCTTTCTCCCGGGATCCCCTCTGCCCACACATTGACAGGGACGGGGACGGGGACGCAATGAGATGCCCGCCTCCCGGAAGAGCAGCATTTTCCCGCGGGGTGGAGCTGGAGACGTAAGAACGCCGGTGTCACAGACAGGCCCCGGTCGCCTCCCCAAACCAGGAGCTCCGGGGAGGGCTGGGGAGCTGAAGGGTCAGGCCTGAGGAGGGAGAGACACGGCGGGGCGGCCGGGCCTCGGACACGCGGGACCAGGCGGAGGGCGCGGCCGCTCGGGCCGACGCGCGCGGGCAGGACGCGACTCCACCCAGCAGGTGCGGACTGCACACGGCGCCGGGCGAGAGAAGAGGGCAGTAAGGGGTTGTAAGCGGGAGACGACGCGAAACGCGGTGTTTACCTGGCCCGAAGGCACACAGACCGAGGGGCCGGACCAGCCGCAGAGGCTAACCCGGAAGGAACCCGGATCCCGGCCAGCGGGTCTGCCTGTGCCTGCGGGGGAGGCGGCGGTGTGGGCATTCTGAAGTCCGAAGCGACCCCCGGCACCGAGTAAGGGACACGCGTGAGGACGAAGCTCAGGCTTACCCTCGACTGGGGTGACGTTCCCTTCACGCGAGGAGCTTCCGGGACTGCAGAAAAGCGCCGGGCGCGGAGAGAAGAGGCCGGGCGGCCTGTGGGCGGGGCGGGGAGAGAGGCCGGGTCTGAGGCGGGAACAAGGGGGGGACGGGGCGTGGGGAGAGGCCGGGTCTGAGGCGGGAACAGGGAGGGGACGGGGCGGGGAGAGAGGCCGGGTCTGAGGCGGGACCAGGCCGGGGCGGCCCGAGCTTCCATCCTCTTCGCTCTCAACCGGTTTTCCCAGCTGGAAGTCGCCCTGGCATTTTTCTTCCGCGGTAGCCGCCTTAATGTTTCCAGCAGTTTTAAGGTAAACGCACGGCGTGTCGGCCACTTATGTTGGAGAACAAAATGTTTCCTCTTACTAAGTTGAGAATGGTTTATGCTGTGAAATGAAATAAAATCTTAAGGCTCAGCCCCCACCAGCTGATTGAATGGACCCCTCCTGACCAAGGGAATATCCTAAAACCAGACTGCCTGCCAGGAGGAGGGAGGTCACACATGTCTCATCGTGCCCCCCTCCCTTCTTGGGGACATCCTTTGTGACCCACTGACAGGCCTAAGGGTATGCAAGACAAACCTGCAGGTCCTCAATTTACACAACAATCTGTGTCCCGTGGCCTATCTCTGACAACAGCTTCTTGTGTTGAAACATTCCAAGCCTTTAGACAAAGCTTCATGTCTTTTTCTTTTTTTGAGACAGAGTCTCACTCTGTTGCCCTGGCTAGAGTGCCGTGGTGTCAGCCTAGCTCACGGCAACCTCAAACTCCTGGGCTCAAGTGATCCTTCTGCCTCAGCCTCCCGAGTAGCTAGGACTATAGACATGTGCCACCATGCCCGGCTAATTTATTCTATATATTTTTAGTTAGCCAATTAATTTCTATTTTTAGTAGAGACGGGGTCTCGCTCTTGCTCAAGCTGGTCTGGAACTCCTGACCTTGAACAATCCACCCGCCTCGGCCTCCCAGAGTGCTAGGATTACAGGCCTGAGCCACTGCACCCGGCCCTCATGTCTTTAACCAATTACAGGCCAAAGAATCTTTAAACCCACCTATAACCTGTAAGCCCCCCTGCCCTCCACCCCCCCCCCACTTCGAGGTGGCCCACATTTTTGGGCCAAGCCAATGTATACCTCCCACGTATTGATTTATGGCTTTGCCTGTAACACCTGTCTCCTTGAAATGCATAAAACCAAACTGTAACCCAGCCACAGCGAGTCCACTTGCTCAAGGCTTCTTGCTCTGGGTCATGCTCCTCAAATTTGGCACAGAGTAAATCTCTTTAAAATTATTTCCCAGAGTTTGGCTTTTTTTCTGTTAACAACGTGAACAGTGACTGCGTGCAGGAAAGTTCCTGCAATTAAAATTAATTCAAGTAATTTGATTTAAAGGCCCTGAAATTATCTGTTAAGGGGATACAAACTAGAATGTGAAATGCAGCTCTCTGCCCAAAAGGAAATGTGTAATTTACTGCTTATAACCCAACAGACCACCTTTCCGTTCCTACTCTCCATTCCCCCAGTGAGAGACAGTCAAGCTGGGCTCAGTTTCAGAAACTTTCATAGGTACAGCACCCAGGGTGTGGACCTTGGAAGGCTAAAGCCTGCAACAAATTAGATCAGGAACTATTGCTTTAAAAGAAGCAATAACTTTTAAAAAATATATATTGCATTGTTATTCCTTATACTTTGTGGACGAAAAAATCCAAACTCTGAAATATTTAAAGGAAGTTTATTCTGAGCCAAAAATTTGAGGACCATGACCCGGAGCCACTTCCAAGAAACCTTGAGCAAGTGGACTCAGTGTGGTTAGGTTATGGTTTGGTTTTATACATTTCAGGGAGACAGGGGTTACAGGTAAAGTCATCAATCAATACATGAGAGGCATACATTGCTTTGGCCCAAAAAGGCAGGACATCTCGAAGCAAGGGCTTACAGGTTATAGGTGGGTTTAAAGATTCTTTAGCTGATAATTGGCTGAGAGAGTTAGGCTTTATCTAAAAGACCAGAAAGGAAATGCTCAATTTAAGATAAAGGTGTGAGCACTCTTGGAGGTCCGGACAGGAGAATGTTTCAAGTTAAGATATGTATATGCTAGGATGCTTGAGTTAAGATGAGTGCTTTCTATCTTTTAGGTGATGTTAATGCTATACCGGAATGAGGTTTGGGAAGTAAACCGCACTGTATTTGGTTAACAAAACCTGCTTAGTGGGAATTTACTCATCTGGCCTCCTTAGAAAGGAATTTTGAGCAAAGGAAAAAGATCAGAGTTCAGTCCTCAACTTGTAATTCCATTCCACACTTGAGATGACTTAACCTCAAATAACTTTAGATAAACTTTCTTTATGTCATAATATGTTTAGGTCAATAATTTCCAAATGGAGTTTCAAATTAACTTTACGTGCATCCTGAGGGTGGGTAGACAACTTACTTTTAATTTTAAAATTGTAATCTATCTTACTTCTTATCTTTGTTTTCTATTTCTCAATGTGTTGTCAGATGTGGATACCAAAGTCTGGAAAATAGTCACTAAAAGATATCTGGGGCCGGGCGTGGTCACTCACGCCTATCTAGCACTCCGGGAGGCTGAGGTGGGAGGATTGCTCAAGGTCAGGAGTTCAAGACCAGCCTGAGCAAGAATGAGACCCTGTCTCTACTAAAAATAGAAAGAAATTAGCTGGACAACTAAAAATATATAGAAAAAATAGCTGGACATAGTGGCACATGCCTGTAGTCTCCCAGCTACTCAGGAGACTGAGGCAGAAGGATCACTTAAGCCCAGGAGTTTGAGGTTGCTGTGAGCTAGGCTGATGCCACGGCACTCTAGGCCAGGCAACAGGCAACAGAGCAAGACTCTGTCTCAAAAAAAAAGACATTTGGATATACCTTCACCTAAAAAATAAATAATTTTGCACTATTTCTTTTTTTTTTTTTTTTTTAGACAGTGTCTTGCTCTGTTGCCCTGTTGTCCGGGCTAGAGTGCGTGCCGTGGCGTCAGCCTCACTCACAGCAACCTCAGACTCCTGGGCTCAAGCAATCCTTCTGCCTCAGCCTCCTGAGGAGCTGGGACTACAGGCATGTGCCATCATGCCCGGGTAATTTTTCTATATATTCTTAGTTGGCCACTTAATTTCTTTCTATTTTTGTTAGAGACGGGGTCTGGCTCTTGCTCAGGCTGGTTTGGAACTCCTGACCTTGAGCGATCTGCCTGCCTGGGCCTCCCAGAGTGCTAGGATTACAGGTGTGAGCCACCATGCCCAGCCTAATTTTGCACTATTTCTAATGGTATTTTATAGGGAGGTTTCTCTCTTTCATATGAACTTCAGTGAAATCAAAACTAGATTTGATTTCATTTAAACTAGATCAGGTTTAAATGACTTCATTTCTTCCAGCAATAATTTTATGGCAATATCTGTGAGTTAAACAACTACCGTGAAGTATGTTTTTTTATCACATCCTTATATGTGCAAGATTTCATCCATTCAGAAGTGGTAACAAATTGAAATATGATCATGTTTAGATAGGAAAATTAGCATATTTAAAATATTTTCAGTCTAAAAGAACAGGATGTCCTGGTAATGCACAGATGAATACAAGAGGATATATATCAGTACATTTTTAAAAGATGTGGTACCTAGGATACATTTTGGGATCTGAACAAGGTAGCTTGTTCTGTATTATGCAATACTGCTAACTAGTAATGTTGCCTAGACACAAATGTCAGCATCAACTTCCTTAATCAGGAACAAATAAAATGAGTTGACTGTGGAGCTATTCATTGTATTTAGAATAGCAGAGTTATGGTAAGCTGAATATAGGTGAAAGTTATGCATCTATTTTATTTATGTGGAGTTTTGATGCTTATAAAATTTTCAAGGGAGCAAAATGGACATATTTACAAGAAATATAAAAGGTATTTCCTCCATCACAGAACAGTTCTCCCTGTAATACCACTATAAAACAAATGCAGATTATTAAGCATTTGAAAAAAAAATTTTACCCATTGAGTATATATTAAATCCTGCACCACAAAAGGAGAATATACATATTCTAACACAGATGGAACAATTAAAATATTTACCACTCTTAAAAAAGCAAATTCAGACTTGTGAAAGGAGAGATTTGTTTCAAAATAAAATTTTGCAAGAGGGTTAGTGCTCCAACCACAAGATCCAAAAAAGTCCAAAAGTCACACAGAAAGGAGCTTTCTTTTGTTAATTAATTAATTTATTTATTTTTGAGACAGAGTCTCACTTTGTTGCCTGAGCTAGAGTGCCGTGGCATGAGCCTAGCTCACAGCAACCTCTAACCCCTGGGCTCAAGCGATCCTCCTGCCTCAGCCTCCCGAGTAGCTGGGACTACAGGCATGAGCCACCCCTGGCTGATTTTTTCTATGTATTTTAGTTGGCCAATTAATTTATTTCTATTTTTGGTAGAGATGGGGTCTCACTCTTGCTCAGGCTGGTCTGGAACTCCTGAACTCAAATGATCTGCCCTCCTCGGCCTCCCAGAGTGCTAGGATTACAGGCGTGAGCCACCGCGCCTGGCCAAGAGCTTTCTTCTATATGGAGGAAGAAACAATCCCAGAAAGTACCAAGTATGGGGCAGTTGTTGAGTACCTGGCATGAACTACAGGTACTCAGGGAATGTTTTACCTGAAGTTCAGCCTACTCTTGAGAGGTGCTGTTAAGGGGAAGTTGTTCCACATTACAGTGCCCAAGAGTGGTCCAGATTTGGGGGACCTGCAGGGAGGAATGAAGCTTAACTGAAGGTTGAATAAGTCAAAATAACCACCATGGTTCTCATTGATCAGTGGGGACAAAGAATTCAGTAATTCTTTCAAGACAAAGGATGGGAATTTGGAGGGTTTGTATGTAAACAAGAGGGCTTTCATTGGACTTAATGAAGTCCTCCAGGAAAATGTAGTTCTTTGCAGTATGCTGTTTCTAAGGAAACAAATGGTTGGAGGATGGAGTTCTTTAACCTTTGCTATTTTCCAGGATTATGGAGTTGGAGTAAACATCAACATTGTCACATCTTAGTCCATTTTCTGTTGCTTATAAGAAAATACCTGGATCTGAGTAAATTTTAAGAAACAAATTTTATTTCTTACAGTTCTGGAGGCCAGGAAGCCTAAGGTTGAAGGGGTATATCTGGTGACGACCTTCTTCTTGACAGGGATCCTGAACAGTCCCAAGGCAGTGTAGGATACCCCAGGCCAGGGGACTTAGCATGCTAGTTCAGGTCTGTCATTCTCTTATTATAAAGCGACCAGTCCCACTCCTGTGATAACCCATTAACCTATTAACCCAGCTGTCCACTAATACATGAATGGATTAATCCACTCATGAGATTGGAGCCCTTATGCAATGACCATTTAAAGGCCTGACCTTTCAATGTCGCTACACTGGGGATTACATGTCAACATGAGTTTTGGAGGGGACAAACATTGAAACCATAGCATGACATATAACACCAAGCAAAATCGAACAGTAATAAATACACATATCATATTTGAAAACTGGAACATTATAACCTTTAATTATAATTTAATTATAGAGATAATAGTTAAAATCCTGGGAAATTTCATTTTTCTTGATCATCATGTCATTTGCTTCAGTGAATGAAGTTTAAAAATACTTTAGGTCCTCAGGCACCTAACTTTTGCCAATACCTCAATACTCCTTTCTATACATGTTCTCTAGGCCAGGCGCGGTGGCTCACGCCTGTAATCCTAGCACTCTGGGAGGCCGAGGCGGGCGGATGGCTCAAGGTCAGGAGTTCCAGACCAACCTGAACAAGAGCGACACCCCGTCTCTACTAATAATAGAAAGAAATTAATTGGCAAACTAAATATATATAGAAAAAATTAGCCGGGCATGGTGGCACATGCCTGTAGTCCCAGCTACTGGGGAGGCTGAGACAGAAGGATCGCTTCAGCCCAAGAGTTTGAAGTTGCTGTGAGCTAGGTTGACGCCACGGCACTCTAGCCCGGGCAACAGAGTGAGACTCTGTCTCAAAAAAATAAAAAAAATAAAAAATAAACATGTTCTCTACATAATGGCAATCTTGAGGCTGAAATGTAGATTTTGAGCACAACTTGTTGCGCTCACTATGCTCACACTGTGGCCAGAGGTATATCCTTTGGCATTTGGCAATGTGTCTTTTTAGAGTATGTTACAGGCTAAATAGATCAGACCCAGAAACTCCATGTGGACCATGTTTTTAGAAAAAGTTCCAACTCACTTGATTTTTCATTTACTTGTGCTGGATTTTGCACATTCATATAAATATACTGTGTTTGCATACATGTGTATAAAGCAGAATAGATTTAACAAAATGGCAGTAGTTCATCCTTACCTATCAATTACTTTATAAATAAAAGGATTAAAATCCCAAATAAAAAAATATACAGCGGTAAATCTAATTAAAAAACAAACAAACCCAAAAGACAAAAACAAAACCCAACTATATTTTTACCTATTAGAAATTCACTTTAGGCCGGGAGCGGTGGCTCACGCCTGTAATCCTAGCACTCTGGGAGGCCGAGGTGGGTGGATAGCTCAAGGTCAGGAGTTCAAGACCACCCTGAGCAAGAGCGAGACCCCGTCTCTACTATAAAATAGAAAGAAATTAATTGGACAACTAAAAAAAAATATGTAAAAAAAATTAGCCGGGCATGGCGGCGCATGCCTGTAGTCCCAGCTACTTGGGAGGCTGAGGCAGAAGGATTGCTTGAGTCCAGGAGTTTGAGGTTGCTGTGAGCTAGGCTGATGCCACGGCACTCTATAGCCCGGGCAACAGAGTGAGACTCTGTCACAAAAAAAAAAAAAAAGAAAGAAATTCACTTAAAATTTAAGGTCACACATAGACTGAAAGTGAGGGAATGGAGAAAGATAGTCTGTGTAAATGGTAATTTAAAGAGAGCAGTACACTGGGCATGGTAGCTCATGCGTTTAATCTTAGCACTTTGGGAGGATGAGGCAAGAAGATTGCTTGAGGCCAGGAGTTTGAGGTTGCAGTGAGCTATGATTATGCCACTGCACTTTAGGTGCGGCAACAGAGCAAGACCCTATCTCTCAAAAATAAAAATAATTTAAAAAACCTCCCAACATCTGAGAAACTTAGTGGCTTCTTCCTTTAGGTCCCATATATGCTTGTTTTCAAAGGTCTCAGTGGGTTGAGACACCTCTGCACATAAGGTTGCTTCTTCCTGGAACCTCATGCTATTGATTTGGGAAACTCTTACCAAAAGAAGTCCTTTTCTTCCCCAAAATTCTTCAGGATACCCAACTTTTCCTTAAGGTGACTTGAACTGGGATGCAAGAGGAGGGAGAAATCAGGGTCAGGAAAAGATAAGATTTTTTAGCAACAGGGAGCAAGATATCATTGATATTAATTTCAAACCCCTTGGTGGCTGCTTGTGGATGAACTGAGTGATTTTTTTTTTTTTTTTTTTTTGAGACAGAGTCTCACTCTGTTGCCCGGGCTAGAGTGCTGTCGCCTCAGCCTAGCTCACAGCAACCTCAAACTCCTGGGCTCAAGCCATCCTTCTGCCTCAGCCTCCCGAGTAGCTGGGACTACGGGCATGCGCCACCATGCCCGGCTAAATTTTTCTATATATATTTTTAGTTGGCCAATTAATTTCTTT
>CAUYRT010067920.1:0-53352 GCA_963574885.1 Lepilemur ruficaudatus | reverse complement strand
CACAGATGCAAAGTGTGAACCTCAATAGCCTTGCTCCAAAACCCATGGGTGAAGGCAGTGAAGAGTTCTCTATAGCTGTGGTCCCCACCCCAGGCCACGGACCAGTACTGGTCCATGGCCTGTTAAGAACTGGGCCACACGGCAGGAGGTGAGTGACAGAGATAAGCAAAGCGTCATCCATAATGACAGCCACTCACATCACTGTCTGAGCTCCACCTCCTGTCAGATCAGCAGCGGCGTTAGATTCTCACAGGAGCCCGAACTCTACTATAAACTGCGCAGGCGGGCAATCTAGGTTGCACACTCCTTATGAGAATCTGATGCCTGATCTGAGGTGGTGATGCTAGTGCTGGGGAGTGGCTGCAAACACAGATCATTAGCAGAGAGGTCTGACTGCACAATAAATGTAATACACTTAAATCACGCCGAAACCATCCTCCTCTCTATCTGTGGAAAAATTGTCTTCCATGAAACCAGTCCCTCACACCAAAAAGGTCGGGTACCGCTGCTCTACAGGATAGCCATAGGCAGTCCTAGAATCTTCTAACAACTGCTTTTCACAAACTTGCTTTCTTCTGTAAATCTTATTATCATATTCCGCAATGCCATCAAACGCAGATAGCCCATTGAGCCAAATCTTTGTCAGTGTGTCTTAGTCCATTGAGGCTGCTATAAGAAAAGACCATAAGTGAGGTAGCTTATAAACAACAGAAATTTATTTCTCACAGTTCTGGAGGCTGGGAAGGCTAAGATCAAGGCTCTAGCAGATGCAGTGTCTGCTGAGGGTCCTCTTGCTGATTCATAGATGGTGCCTTCTCACTGTGTCTTCACGCAGAAGGGGGCAGGGGAGCTCTCGGCCATCCCTTCTAAAGGGCACTAACCCCATTCAGGAGGGCTCCACCCGCATGACCTAATCACCTCACAAAGGCCCCACCTCCAAATAACATCACATTCGGCATTAGGATTTAACATAGGAATTTTGCCTAAACATTCAGCCAACAGCACGACACCACTCCTCAGGGCAAATAGATGCTGTAAGATGGGGCCTCTCAGGTAGGCATTTTTTTCCCTTATCCCCTGAAGAGGCCATCCTGTCTTGGTGTTGCAGACAAATCTATCTCCAAGGCTCTGAAAGGGGGGAAAGTCCTCAAGCAACTTGGCAGAGCTCACATAAATCAGTCTTGCAGATGTAACATGGGATAATGATCATACCTACTCCTAGGCTTGCTTGGTAGATTAGAAGGGATCAGATCGTGTAGAGAGTCCAGAAGGGTGCCTGTCACATAGTACATATGTGTTCGACAAATGTTGGCCCTGGAGCATGTCTTCAAGGTAGGGAGGTTAAACAACTGTATCCATATTTCCTCTCCCACAAATCTGCCACCCTGAATACCCCACGCCACAGTGGTATTAATACTTCTCCAAAGAATTTAGCAGAGAAACTAGACTCACCCTTTATTCTCTGCCCCAGGTAGGAAGAGGTGAGATTGCCCATAACTCTGACAGGTTCCAGGCTCCTTGCTAAGGTCTCTACAATTCACTTTACAGACAAAAATGTCAACTTCTGAGGGGCAAAAACAATGTTGCAGTGCCACATTTTTCTCTGCAGTGCATGAGTTGCTCACTGTCTCTTCCTGCTTAAAAAAAAAAAAAAAATCAAAGACCCAGCTTCTGAAAGTGGCTGTTTCTTTTATCAAGAATGACAGATATTTACCTTTTGAAGCAGCCCAGCATCTACATCATCCCTCCCACTTCTTTAATTAATTCTCTCAACTTACATTTATTAAGTACCCATCCTGTGCCAGGCCCTAGGAACTGTGGATTTAGCAAATAACAAAGCAGACCAAAGAAAGCCCAGCCGAAGGCACCTCTCTCTCTAGGACTTGGAATTTGAACAGAGGGTGCAAAGACAGCAAGCTTCAGAGATACTCGTGTAGCCGAGGCTGACTTAGCAGTGCAGTTGCAGGATAAGTACACAGGCAACCACGCCAGTGGAGACACCCTATGCCGGCTGGTCCTTGAGCCAAGGCCTGGCCAGGCATTGCCGCCTCTGCTCCCTACTTGTTTTCTGAACCATAGATCCCCTTCTCTGCTCAATCTCACTGGCATCCGTTCTGTTGTGTTTGCAACCGGAAACTCAGACCAGTACACTTCTGCTGGGGAAAAAAAATCGACTAGATGGTACACATTGAAGTTTTAGAGGATTCTCTATACTCACAAATCCAGCTTTATGGTAAAATGGTTTAGAGAAACATTATCAACTCACATACGTTTTTCTCCCCTCACTCCTGGACATTTTTCCAGGGAGATGACATAAACAAGTGTCCTAAATTATTATTTATTCTGGGCAAGGGGTAGAGGGAATTAAAAAACAAAAGTATGTACCAGGCTGCAATCATTTGGGCACAAATAAACAGAAACGTGGCAGGTAAACTAAGAGATCTGCTTGGATATTTTAAGCTTCCCACCCCTCAATAATGGATTATCTTATGCAGACTGATGATGTAATAGTCTTATAGGTTTTTTTTTTTTTATCCCTCCTGAAGAACCAAGATTATGCCTTTCCCTTCTGCCAAAAACACAAAGAAATCAGGATGCCACAATGGGATCTATGCAATGAGGGAGAGAGTCAATTTCCTTCCCATCATGGGACCTCTCAGCAGGTAAATATTGATTACATTTTCCTGGTGCCTCAAGCCATTATTTCTGATATGACTGCTTGCTTCCAGATATGAATTTTACCCCCTCATCTCCTTGAGCATATCAGATAGAAGGAGGAGGAAATTTTCCCTAAGGAAGCTTGGCATTAGCATTGCTTCTAATTATGTGCATAACCACAGAATATAGTACTGAATATACTATTCTGTGACCCATTTTTCAAATTAGCAATGTACTACAAACCTCTTTTTACGCCAGTAGTTGTACATATGTGTCATCATTTTTCATGACTGAATAGTATTTCCCCGGATATGTGGCTATAACGTATGCAACCAATCACCTAGTGTTAGGTATTAGTTGGTTTCATTTCTTTCCTGATACTTCTATATAACCTTTTTGAAGTGAATACCCTTAATCTGTTTACAGATTAAGAAAATTCTGAAGAATTTTCTTAGAATAAATTCTTACATGCCGATTGTTGGATCAGAGAATGTGCCCATTTTTTAGGCTTCTGATGCATTCACTACTCTGTTCTCTGAGAATATGTACTGAGGCAAACAGGCAGTGCGGCAATTTTAACTCCAGAATCACACCATCCAGGAAGGCATCTCTGGAGGTGTGATGTTTGTACTGAGAACTCTAGGATGGGAGTGAATTAACAAGGCAAGAGACAGGGGTGGCGATAGTGGCGGTGGTAGTGGTGGCAAGTGCTCTAGGCAGAGGAACCCACATGTGCAAAGAATGCTTGGCGGGAGGACGTAAGGGACCCTCAGAGAGGAAGGGACGGTCCTTGAAGGTTGAACACATAGAATGAGGGGTGGGGAGAACATGGGAGGAGTTTCAAGAAGTTGGCAGTGGGGGAGGAGATGTGGATAGAGGGAAAGTGAGACCATGCAAGGCCTTGTGGACTACACAAAGAAATTTGGCTTTAAGAGATATTGGAAGTCACTAAATAGTCTTAGCAAGATTGGATGTGGGGTGATATAAATCAAAGTCCTATACAGTGGGTAGAGAAGGTGTCACTTTCTCATGTGACAGATGGACTAGAGGGTCTAAGTAGCTTACACAGGCCTCTCTCTTTCTTGTAGTACAAATTAGGGTTTTGTTTTTGGCTATATTAAACTACTACTTATGGGTCAACACGTGAATAGGGAACTTTAACAGAAGATCATTAAAATACACTGACAGGGGCTGGAGTAGATGCCCTTGGTACTTCACTCACATCCCTCAGGTTCTCTTCTCTACATGCTGAAGGTTGCTTACTTAATATTTTCAGCTTCCTTCTTGAGGGCTTTTTCTTGGCCACAGGAGCAGACACCCAGCACGAAGGGCACACTGGAAATGCCAAGGAGTTAACATCCCCAGAAGTCACCCGATGGCAGATGGCGCCAGTGGATAAATACCGCAGCCTTGCAGTCCCTGGTTGTGGGATAATTCTGTGGTGTGTGCTCCACCTTGCTAGGTAAAATCCCATTCTAAGGCAGGAAAGTTCCTTCCATTGGATTCCTGATTCTGTGCAATTTTACTAAGAGCATGGAGCTTGGTAGGCACGGAGGCTCCGTAGCTGGAGGTTTTGCCAATGAGCATGAGACCAAGACTCTCAATGTTTGTTTCTCTCTTGCACTCATGATCACAGAGCTGGTGCCAAGGGGAGATGTCCACAGCACTGTGCATAAACCTTGCCTGGGATGCATTTCTGCTTAAGATAGGATTTGACAGTGGGCATCTGTCAGCACACCAGCGATAGTGTTGACACCATGCATGGGGCTGAAGGCTTAATCACCAGCTTCTGCCCATTTTACTCTAGCGCAAGCGCTGTCTTCTCACCCGACACCTTCTCTACCCAACGGATCCCTGAGGCTGCATCAATAATTCATAGGAGAACCAAAAGCACCAGGCCTCTCGCCCGCCTTTCAGTAGTCAATCAGATTCTGGCCTTTTCCCTACCTTCTGGGTCAGGCGTGGTGCTCTGTTTTCCTGAACTGCAGGTAGCATCAGGTGAAGAATTATCTTGAGGGTGGACACTTGCTGTCATTTCCAAAGGGCACCACTCTTGGGGATGTGAATTCAATGCTCATAATTAGAAGCATGCTAATGCCAAGCTTCCTTAGGGAAAATTTCCTCCTTCTATCTGATATGCTCAACGAGATGAGGGGGTAAAATTCATATCTGGAAGCAAGCAGTCGTATCAGAAATAATGGCTTGAGGCACCAGGAAAATGTAATCAATATTTACCTGCTGAGAGGTGTCATAAGTGTATGGGGGGATGTGTTTGCATGGATGGCCACAAAATGTTCGGAAATATTTAAAATAAGTTTCCTCCTCTCCCCTCCCCTTCTCCTCTTCCTGTGCTTCTATGTGATATATTCTACATTAAACTTAATAAAAGGGCTCTATGCTAGAGAAAAATAATAAACATGACACATCTAGCCATCCAAACAAATTGGCCTTTCAGTAGTCTGTATTCTTTCCCTTGGTTGAAGGAAAGAAAAATCTCATAACTGGGATTGATCACAGGGAAACAGAGCTATTCAAATCAAAGAAAAATTGGGGACTGTTTTTCCCTGTTCTACTTTTCTCCTTTTTGACCTATATCTTTGCCTGGACGACTCCTACTTCATCACTCTTTCCTCTCCCCACACACAATTCCATGCAACTCTGAGCTCCAGTTAAATCAGAAAGGAAGCACAGAAAACCAAACCTCAAACTACGAGGCTCTCCATCCTTCACCCTCATTGCTAATCCTCCAAGTTACAGCTCATTTGAGGCACCTTAGTTCCCTTTCATCTGCTTCTCTGTCAGAGCTGTCCCGAGGAGTTAATAGTCTTTTAAAACAGAGCCCAGAATGGTTGGAACCAAAAGGAGATAAGCATATGTTTGCGCAAGCTGAAAAATTGTCCTATATGGAACAGAGTCAAAATAAATCAATAAAAGCAATTTCAGACATGCACCACAGAGAAAAACTGTTAATTACTGGCATTACCATTGATATGTATTCATTTGAGACTTTTGTTCAGTAAAGGCAATGGCTTGGTCCTGTTACATAACCAAAATAAAGAGAATTTACAAAGAAAGGGGAGGGGGAAATATCCTCAGCTCAAACTCAGACAGAAGGATTGAAGGGAAATGAGATGTGATATTTGAATGAAACTGAGCACATTCGTACTCTCTGAGCTGATTGGTCTCAGTAAATCCGCAGAAAATATCACCAATCCTCCCATGGTTTTATTCTCTGCATATAAATTTCAAGTTTGAAAGAGCCCATACAGAGACCCTTTTAAGAGACTTCTCCGTACTCAAAAGGTTTCCTCCTTATCAAAATGGATTTTTGGTCTTAGTTGAGTCCTCTGAAAAAAAAAAAAAAAAAAAATATATATATATATATATATATATATATATATATATATAACCACAGAGCTTAATGCTAAAGAGTGAAGACTCTGCAGTCCCAAAGACCCGGTCCAAGATTCATTTCTTCCTCAACATAGCTCAGCAACACTTGGCAGATGATTGAGGGTTCCTGAGCATTTTTCCTCATATGCAAAATGAACATAACCTCACAGAGATGTGTAAATCCCAATCTGCATGAGGCACTCCATCAGTCAGCACCTGACCCGGGGAAAGAAACCACCTGGGCATATCAAACAGCAGGATTTTAATGCAGAGAATTGGTTGCATGGGTGACAATGGACTGAGATGCCACACGAGACAGTGAGGCAATCCTATTTTTAATGCAATACCTTTAAAAGTCTAGATTGATGCAGAAAATGATTCCATGATGAAGAAAACATCAAAATTCTAAATAGAGACAAGATCCGAGCCTGAATTTGCACAACTCAGTTTCACCTGCTCCATCCTGGCCCTGTCAGACATCAGCAAACAGCAGAAATCTACTACAACCCCTGGGACAAAGAACAAAGAGAAGAGGGATGTTAATGGAGCCCACGGCAAAGACTTGGACTGTCCCATGGGATCTGGAACCAGAGCTGCTACAAAGATGCCACAGGAGACAGACAGAGGAAGAAACACCACAGATTACCCCTTCCTCTTGCCTCCCAGGCTCCCATCAGCACCTCTTGTTGGACAAACTCAGTTGCAAGTTTACTGATGTGGGATCCTGGAACCCTGTCTGTGTGGGGAGGACAAGGGAGGATGGATCTGAGGACACAGGACCAGGATGGCCAAGGTGCCTCACTCAGCTCCTCCCCCACCTTGAATATACGGAAGTAATAGTTCCAACCACAGAGGTGGAGGAAAGAGATCAGATTCTGGATATGTTTTGGAGGTGGAATTTGAAGAGAATTTACTGATGGGTTGAATGTGAAGGGTAAGAGAGGATGACATCAAGGTTCAAGGCATGAGCCTCCAAAACATGTAGTAATAATTATTATTACTAATTACAATAGTAATTAACTGAGATTGGGCAAATTGTGAGTGAAGTGTGCTTGGGTGGTGGGAATGCATGAGTCCAGTGTTGTTGTACACACTGAGTTTGAGATGCCTTAATATATATCTTAAGTAGAATTGTCAAGAGACAGTTGGATAGACAAGTCTTGAGCCCAGGAAACATGTTTGGGCTGAAGACGTAACTTTATTTTCATATACACATATTTACTAATAGATACAAAGCTAGTTCTACTAACTTCATGTATTCATCTAAACTCTTTGGGCTGTAATCAGAAATTCAGCTCCAGCTAGTTTAAGGAATTGCAGGACATTTATTGGACCACAGATACGAATGCCCAGAATTAATGTATTCAGCTTCCAGGCAGATCCTGGGGCTCAAATATTGTCAAGTCACTCTCTTCATCTCTCAGCTCTTGTTTTCCTCTTTTTTTGGCTCCATGCACAAACAAGCCCTCCTGCTGTGGTGGGAGACATCGCTACAAAAAGCACTAATACATTCTTTTTAATTGAGGTGAAATGCATGTAACATAAATTAAATTGTACTGTTCCGTGGCATTTAGTACATTCAGAGTTGTGCAAACATCACCTCTA
Organism: Lepilemur ruficaudatus; assembly: GCA_963574885.1. NCBI lineage: Eukaryota > Metazoa > Chordata > Mammalia > Primates > Lepilemuridae > Lepilemur > Lepilemur ruficaudatus. The sequence goes on along the minus strand of CAUYRT010067920.1, from coordinate 45,696 downwards.
TCTAGTTTCAAAACACTTTCATTATCCCAAAAGGGGAAACCCTGTGTCCATTAAGCAGTCCCCTCCCGTTCCTCCCTCTCCCCAACTCTAGTTTTCTGATCCTACGGTTGCCTGTTCTGCATATTTAATATAAATGGAATCATATACTTTGTGACCACCTGCCTCTGGCTTAGTGCACTTATCATAGTGTTTCCAAGGTTCATCCATGTTGTATGAGTCAGTCCTTCATTCCTTTTTATGGTTAGATATTCCAGTGTACAGATAGATATACCACAGTTGTTCATCCATTCATCAGCTGATGGACATTTGAGCTGTTTCCCATTTGGGCTATTGTGAATAGTGCTGCTATGAACATCCATAAACAAGTTTTTGTTGGAACAACTGTTTTCAATTCTTTTTGGTATAATACCTAGGAGTAAAATTGCTGGGTTATATGATAATTTTATGTTTAACTTTCTTGGAAACTGCCTGACGTGGTCTTAACAACCACCAAAGGAACAGAGTTTCTCTTTCCAGAAAGATCCAGAAAAGCACAATTGAGTCTCATTGGCCCATCTTTAGTCACGTGCACATCCCCGAACCAATCACTGTGAGCAGGAAGTTGGAATATTCTGATTGATGGATGTGCATCCACTTCTGCAGTGAGGAAAGCTCTCTACCCAAACCGCATGAACTGAGAAAGGGGATAGGTGGTTTTTTCAAAGGAAAATCAAAGTATTGTTAACAGAGGAGGAAGAGATATTGGAAGACCAAAATAAGAAGTGTTCACCTCACTAAGAAAGCAATAAAATAACTTCTTTTGATCATAATATGGGAATGTATGATGGACATTTGATAAGCACTTAATATATGTCAGGCACTATTCTAAGTACTTTGCAGAGAGCGTTAGTTAGTATTCCCATTGCTCGGATGAGAAAAATGAGGCTTAGCGAATTTAAGTAACTCGCCCAAGGTCACACTGTTAGAAAGAGGCTGAGATGGGATTTGAACTCACGTTTCTCCAATGTGAGAGTTCCTATGCTTTCTTATATACCATGCTGGCACTTTACTGAGTAGCAGGCATCAGGCATGAAATAATCTGGGTGAAAGGTGAATGTCTTAATATTCACCATGCTAGGTACCAAAGTCTGCATATTCACATGCACAGTTATGCACACACATTTCCCAGTGGCATGAATTGAATGCACATAACCATCTATTTCCCACCATATGGCATACAAAGCAAAGTAGAAGACATTCTTCTTTCTCCTCATTAAAATCAAGGACTATATCCTTTACCAGCCAGTGGATTTCCAAAAGTAGTCAGAACTCCAGAAGTCCACATGGGTACCTTCTCCACTACACAATGGAGTTTGTAGTCTCTTCAAAGAATGTAAAAACTAAATGTCATTATAAGGCTTCTCAGGTCCATCACAAGTGGAACTTCAGTTGCGGAGCCATGTTACTTCTCTTGAATATCGAAACTTTTTTTCCTAAAGCATTTAATTTGATACAACCCCAAAGGATTATTCTTCAGAAATGGCAGGGATCTGCTGATCTTTCTGTACTCTGGGTGAAATTTCAGTCCTGTTGTTAACATGGTACCTTGTCTCCCTCCTCTGTCTGAGCTGGGAACAAGAAAAAACCTGTACAATGGTAATCTCATAATAGGATTGTATTTTTTTTTTCCTGCACATTTCATCTCAGGGGGGATCATTGTCATTTTTCTCCTGCAAATAACAATCTGGCTTCTCTGGGCCCCCTAGTTAATGGGGGAGAAATGTTACTGCACAGCTTGTCTCTTATGATGTTTTATAATTGTAGCAGAAATGTAGTGTTAATAGAGCTGTCTGACTGAAGAGGTAGGTGCATGAGCCCTTTGTAGCCACATCAGTACCATAATGGCTCAAAAATATGCCTGATGTTTCTTCCTTCTGATGACATTTTGCATATATACATAAAAATAAGGATGAGATTTGATGACACACAAATATGAGACTTATCCTAGTCTCCAGTGGGAAAAAAAAGCCTGTTTACTTTCCACTAGATATTTTATAGCTCTATACCTCAATAATTTTTTATATGTTCTTTACTTTTTTCTGAGTATCCCTCCCCTCTGCCTATCCAAATACATCCTTCAATTGCCTTCTGAGACCACTCCAGCTTACAAGGATTTCACCCTCCAATGGCATTTGACTGTACCTTCCATTTGGCAATTACTCATGAGCTTTCTGGTGACATTGACTGTGTTCTTCAACTGAACTGTTTTAACTGTTCACATTTTTTGTCAGGGCCCTGGCCCTAGTTTTAGCCTTATCCTGACTTAGAGGAAAATGGACTCTTAGAGAAAAAAAAAACACAAATGATTAAGAGGACTGAGAATTCTCCCTTCTTACCCCACCACTCATTCTCAGCCACCCCGCGGGAGGTTATGTAACTCCATGGAAGCTCCAAACAAGGGTTTGCATCAGCTACGGATATCGAGAGCTTTGGAGGGTATTGAAAATTAATCCATGAATTCTGAGGAGCTAAGCCAAGCAGGAAAGGGAAGAAGGTGAATGAATAACAAAGACAGTGAGTAGAAAACATCAACCTTGTCTCAGCATAGCAGCTTTACCTGACTTAGAAAAATCATAAAAACGAGTCTCTGGGTAGCTGTCCATGGTTCTGAAAGTTCTGCTGCCACGGACAACTTACCACCTATAGTTGCCTTGACCCTTAACACCCTAACTGCAGCTACCATTCATTCTATTCATGTGTTTTAGCCCCTAACTTAGCCTGACTTCAACTAAAATGTCTTCTGAACAATCTGTTTCCCAGATCAGTAGTCTTAGGAAGCAGCAGTGAATAAAAAGTAAGGACCCTGGAGCCAGACTGCCTGGGTTTGATGCCCAGATCCACCACATGAAGAAAGCTACTTAATGCCATCTGTCACCTGGGAATAGTAGTACTATGTACTTCATGGGGTTGTTTAGAGAATTAAATGAGAAAGTCTATATAAAGAGCTTAGCACAGTCCCTGACATATAGTAAGTTCCCAATAAGCTTAGCTTTTTATTAGACTGGTTATGCCTTGGATCCTTAACTATATGTAAGGTATTTAAAGAAAGAGAGTGAATATTACCATTCATTATACCCTCTGTATGGCTATAGAGTAATAGGATGGTGAAATGCTTTGCAGTAATTAAAAACGGGTCCAAATCCTGGCTCCAAAACATACTAGCTGCATGATATAAAGCAATTTACTTAACTCTTCCAAGCCTCCTTTTCCTAATTCATAAAATAAGTCATCTATTTGTCAGAGTTTTTAATATTCTAGAGGATTATGTAGATACCTGGATTAAAATAGATATGCAATAAACAGTGACCATTATGTTTATCATTATGGATTTGAGAGGAACGAAAGATGTTATTTCTGATTGTCTATCACCAGAGAAACTACAAGAGTCAGGAGTGCATATTAGGGACAAGTAATATGGATTTTGTGCTTCATTCTGTGAAGCCCATTTTTCTGGAAGGGCTTGATGACATTCCTTTGTACAGTGGATCCATTATTTAAGCCGACTAGGGCTTCAATCATCAACTCAATTTCTTGACAAAGAAGAGAATTTTATATAGAGAAATCCTGATCTTACCCCTGCACACATGAATCTGGCTTTGTAACCTGGATCACATGGGTCAAATGGGACTGAAGAAAGACTATAAATTATTCTGTCTGGGAAAAATATAAATCTTTCTAATTGTGGATCTGGTGCTGCCATTGTATTCAATGCTCAGCATGTACTTGAGTCAGATTCCTGTTGACTAACATAGTTTTGGAGAAATTTAGAGACTGTCAAGAATTCATTTGCAGATTACAACCCTGGGAATCCTTCCCATGCACATAAATCCTTCCAAAGATACCTTCTTTAGCAGACAGACTTTGGAGTTTGGAGGAAGAATTGTCCACTACACTTCATAGTTCCAACTGTGTGTTAATTAGGGCCAGATGGGAAATGGCAAGAAAAATGAGGACAGCAAGTCATCTCCTCTTGGCAGACGATATGCTATGTTGCAAAACCCTCTAAGAAGGACCCGCATCAACACACAGTGCTATTTCCCCATCTAGGGAGCCACCCCTCCATTTATCACACATGATCTAAAGAATGAACTCACACATGTTCTTAAAAGAGTAAAGCCTCAAAATCCCTGCTGGTCACTCTGCTCCCCTGAAAGACACAAATCTGTGGGAAATATGGCACTACTCTCTGCCCACAATATGCTCTGCTTTCAGAACCCTTGCCCAAGCATGAGGACAATTTGCAAACCTAATATTTCAAATGCCTAAGATACCAGGGAGTTAGGAGTGACCATATTGAATTGTTGCCTCACACCCCACCCAAAAAAGTCTTCTGCTGTTTTCATGCCCTGAGAGTATCTTGAAATCTCCAAAACATGTTCTCAAAAGGCAGCAATGGGTATGCAATCTACCAATTTGTCACCAAATATCAAAATTTATTTTTAAGTTTCTACAGTGATTTGAAGAGAAGCAGGAACTAAAGGAAATTAAAAGGAGGGTAGGAATGGGGAGAAACAGGGTTTTAAGAGCATGAGTCTGGAGTCTGACAAACCTAGGTTCATATTCTGTCACCAACACATCCTGGCTATGTTGAGTTACTCATTTCTCCGTAGCTCAGTCTCCTATTCTGTAAAATGGGAATGATAATAACAGCACCTGCCTTATGGAGTTGTCATGAACATCAAACAATATAATCCACATGGGGAGCTTAGCCCAGAGCCAGCAAGTGGTGTGTATTAAATAAGTTTTTTACATAAACATTTTTGAGTGCATGACGTGCACAGTCTCATTGACTATCACAGCACTATGAAGTAGGTATTATCTTTCTCATCCATTTGGGCACCAAGAAAACCGAGACTTAGAGAGGAAAAGGAGGTTTTTTTGGTTTTACAGCTAGGAAGGGGCAAAGCTATGATTCAAACCTAGGTCAGTCTGACCCAGACAACCTTAGCTAATTTAATCAACCATTATTGCAAAAAGCCCAAATCCCAATCACACAACCCTTCCTGGAAGCTAGATTCAGCCACACCAATGAGTCAAGGGGAGCACACTGCTCTGACCTCCAAGTTGCAAAACGGAAACAATCATTAAAAATTTATAAAATCATACCCCATACAACTAGAATACCTTAGGGCACAAGAAAAAAATTCAAACCATTTAACAAAAATACCTCCAGGTTCCTAAAATTGCAAACGTAAAATTACGTATTTTCATAAAGTGAAGATCCTAGGGGACAGGGTTTGTGGACCGCCAGCCTTGTGTCCCCTTTATTGTACAGCTCTGAGAACGGGGAAACCGTCAGCCCTGTGTCCCCTTTATTGTACAGCTCTGAGAATGGGGAAAAGAAGTGAACTCACATTGACTGAGCAGTTACTAAGTGTCAGGTGGTGCGCCAGGTGTTTTATAGATCTTATCACTTCATTCACCAAATAACACTAAGAGATTAGGATTACAATCACGCCCCACCTAAGGACCTTTCTGTTGACAACAGACCACATATATGACGGGGGTCCCATAAGATTATTAAACCAGATTTTTACTGTACCTTTTCTATGTTTAGATGCACAGACACTTACCCATGTGTTATAATTGCCTACAGTATTCAGTGCAGTAACACGCTGTACAAATTTGTGGTCTGGGAGCCATAAGCCACCCCATACAGTCTATGTATGTAGCAGGCTGTACCATCTAGGTTTGTGTAAGTATACGCTGTGATGTTTGTGCAGTGAAATCACCAAACAATGCATTTCTCAGACTACATCCCTGGTGTTAAGGGACTCACGACTGTATTAGCCCTGTTTCACTGGGAGTAAACTGAGTCAGAGTGGTTGAGTGGCTCGCCCAAGGTCACTCAGAGGGAAAATGGGCATTGAAACCCAGGCTTATCTAAACCCAGCACCACCTCAAGGGTATCATTCACATAGTCTATGATGAGATTTGTGCCCCTAGAGATGTTCCAAAATCTCCTTCCACATTGGACTTTCCCAGAACCAGCATTTCTCAAGAAAAATTAACTATTAAATGCCATCGCTGAGACATGGGTGGGTATGAAATCTTAGCAATAGAAACCATTTCCCAGAAACACCATCTTCCCTCCGCATCTCCTGACTCCAGCTAACAATTCAGGGTAAAGTAGCTTCTTTTTTATCCTTATTAAGCAGTATACTCTCCTCATTTCTGGGACTTGCCTGAATGTAAAATTCTTTCTCTGTGACTTTTATGCCCTTAGAAATTACCTCACATTGAACATGAGGTTTGATTATTATAAAGGGGTGAGCTGCGTAAAAAGATATGCTTGAGAATTTGCCAATGCAAAGGACCCACAGATCCTACCTGGTAGGATAATACATTTTGCTAGAGCTATGGGTTTATGGCAAAACTGCAGTTCAATAAATTATACCATGCCAGGGAAAACACATATCAGCACTTTTTGAATAAACCTCCTTTCTTGTGGCTTAGTAAGTCAGCTCTAAAAATTTGTTCTGAGATAAAACCTGACTTGCAAAGTACTGTTTTTAAATTATGCATTCTTTAAGAGCACTAATCAGTCTTTCCTGGCATTCACTGAACTAAAACACTTTCCATTTTTAATTAAAGTACCTTTATTTTTTTAAAATAATGCTGAGATGACCTCTTCTATATTGAGAATATGCAAAGAACACTTTTAGAAAAAAAAAAGATATCAAATTATCAATCATGTAGAGTTCCACTTCCACCTAGGTTGCAGAAAACTGGAGAAAGCTTCACTCCCACTCTAACAAGAAAAAGGCAGATAGACTTCAAATTCATAACTTTCCTTAAACACGTCCAAACATTGAGGTCACAGAGAAACCAAATAGTCTTAACTGCAAAGGAAGACAGGCTCCTCCAAGGAAAGGCAGACTCAAGCATTGGCTCTCCTGAGGCAAAGCATGGGAGGAAGAGATGTCAGGCACCACGCAAGGGACAAGAAGAATTTAGCTAAAAGTCTTAACAAATTTCTAAAGGCCAAGTGTGGGCTAGCATGAGATGATAGACTCTTATTGCTTACAGACACCAGGGAAGCTTGCACATGCTCACAGCCTCTTCTCCAAAGATCTCCAATGGGTGCTCGGGAGAAAGAGCAGAAGTGGGACAAGACACCGAAGACCGCCTCCCTGGGTGATACAGTCCTATAGTGTTTCTGGGCTAAATGCAAGGACTTCCATCCAGAACCTTTTCGCCAGCAGAACAAAAACCTTAAGAGGGTGGGAGTGGGGCAACAAATCCAGGACACAACTGAAGACCCACTGCCGCTACAGAGAAGGCAAAAGAAAATACCCTCGACCCCTGGGAAAGGGGCATGAAACAGTTACCTAACAATAAAGAGATCAGTTTGCCAGTAAGATACTATCCTAAATGTGTATGTATGTTAACAAAAGAATTTCAAAATATATGAAGGAAAAACTATTAATAATAGCACTAAAATGAGAAATAAACAAATCCACAAATACAAGTGGAGACTAAAACACTCCTCTCTCAGTCAGTGATAAGACAAGTAAAAAGGAAGTAAGGATATTAGAAGACTTGAACAAAACCACCAATCAACTTGACCAGTTGACAGTTATAAAGCACCCAACAACAGAATAAATACTTTTTTTTTAAGTGTACATGGAATATTCCCCAAGATAGACCATATTCCATGTACAGGTCTACAGAGTTTTCCAAAAAGTAGGAAAATAGGAAAGACTTTCAGCTCATTCTTTAGGACAGAATTATTCTAATACCAAGCCAGGCAAAGAAATTACAAAAAAAAAAAAGGAAAAGAAAACTATAGAACAGAACTGTCCAATAGAACTTTCTGCTATCATGGAAATATCTTTATTATCCAATATGGTAGTCACTAGCTACTGTGGCTATTGAGCCCTTGAAATGTGGCCAATGTGACTGAGGGAATGAATTTTTAATTTTATGTCATAATTTAATCTGTTTAAATTGATATAGCACATGCAGCTAAAGATTATTATATTGGATAGTACAACTATTGAACAATATTCCTAATGAACATAGATGCAAATATGCTCAAAAACATTAGCAAATGAGATCCAACAATGTTCAAGAAGAATAAAACATCCTAACTGAATCAGGTTTATCCTGGGAAAGCAAGGTTGGTTTGGCATTCAAAAATCAATCAATGCATTTCACCATATTAGCAAACTAAAGAAGGAAAATCATATAATCCGATCAGTCGATTCAGAAAAAGCAGTCAAAATTCAGTAACCATTCATAATAAGACCTCTTAGCATGCTAGAAATTAAAGGCAACTTTTTCAAGCTGATAAAGGACATCTACAAAAAACTCCAGGTAATAGCATGCTTAATAGTGAAAGTCTAAACATTCTCCCCCTAAGATCAGGAACAAGGAAAGGACATCCACACTCATCAATCCTAGTTAGCATTGTACTAAAGGTCCTGGCTAAAGCAATACAGCAAGAAAAAGAAATAAAATGCTTACAAATCCTTCCAACACAGTAAATAATGTCCAGTACTCTCTACTTAGAATGCCATAAACCTTTGAGTCAAAACTCCAAACTAAGACTATTGGCTCAAGTTCCACAACTCAAAAAGAACCTTAATCTCTTCTTTCTCCTAAAATGATTTTTTTACATCTCTTCTGTCTTTCACTCAGAGATCTGAGCTATCATGCATCTGTCTTTATCTCTTATGCACAAAAGAATATTTCAAGGTGGTTTTCTTTTTTAATTGATACATAATAGATGTATACATTTTCAGGATACATGTGATAATTTAATATATTCACATAGTTCATAAAGATCAAATCAGCATAAATGGGATATCTATCACCTTAAATATTTGTCTTTTCTTTATGCTAGAAACATTTGAATTATTCTCTTCTAGGTGTTTTAAAATATATAATAAATTTTTGTAAACTGTGGTTACCCTACTGATCTATCAAACACTAGGCCTCATTTCTTCAATCAAACTTTATATTTGTACCCAGGGTGATTTTCTTGTTTGTGGGTGTATTTCCAGGGGCCCCAAACTCAGGCAAAAATATACCATGGAAAGGGTTATGGTTCTTAGGTTGAGTTCCCCAGATACAAGGGTTCATGTATAGACACAGGTGATTATTAAAGGAATATTCCCAGGAGAAACCAGTAAAAGAAAGGGGAAGCAGGAGGGGGAAGGAGAGCGAGCCCAGCAAAGATGCAATTGCAGGCAGAATCCCACAAAGGAGAGCATGAGCCCCTGTGGGGCTTAAAGTGGAGGGGCTTAACCCTGGAGGTTAAAGTGTCTCTGAAGTGTAAGCTGCACCTCAGAGTTGTCCCCAGCCAAGGCAAGGGAGGGAGGTCTTCCTACACCCAGTCTTTGGTTTATGGCTACCCTGGAGGGACAAAAATTTCCAAGCACTTACCTTGTCAGGCTCTAAGAAGCCAAGCGCAGTCCTCCAAAAAGAGCTGCAGATGTGAGCTGTTGGGAGTAAAAGCAAACCAAAAGCCACTGGTCACACAAAAATAGGATCCAAGTAGATCTGGACAGACCACCAACTCCATTCACCACACTCATTTATTGAGCATCTACTTTGAACCAGATCTCCTCCTGCTAGACCCTGTACAAACATTATCTTATTTAATCCTTGTAACAACACTGAAAGGTCTGTATTATTACTTCCATATTCTTATTTAATCCCGACAACAACTCTATGAGGTAGCTCTTACTAGTTCCATTTTAAATATTAGAACACTAAGGCTCAGAGTGGTTAAGTAAATTACTCAAGGTCACACAACTTGATGAGTGGCAGGAGTAGGGTTTGAATCGGGGTCTACTGTTTTTCCCTTTTGTGTGTCATGTCTCTCTTTCTTCTCTCTTGCAGATTCTTACCATTAAATACTGAGATCCCTCCTGCTACCCATGCCCATGGCCATGATTCCATAAGCAATTTCTCTTATTCAGGCCATTTTCACTGTCCACACTCTAGGTCCCTGTCTAAACTTACCTTCTTGTATCTCAGACCTGGTTCTGTCAATGTCTTACTCTCTGCTCTGTATCTAGTTGGAAAAGACTTCAGTGATAGAATTCCAGACAGAAATTAATGACTGGGGATGGAAGGATAGAACATTTTGTCTTAATGGATGGATTTCCAGCTAGTCTCAAGAAGCCAAGTTGAACACTCAGTGGGAATTGGAACATACAAAGATTCTGATTTGACCACGTGCAATAGACAAGGGAGTCAAAAACAGTGGTCTTTGAAAGGAGTTTTTTAAAAAACTCCAAGAGTTCTCTCTGTAACTGTGGCATTTCCTTACCCGATTCCTCCGAGTCTTCCTCTCTCACTGTCCTAGGCTTTCCTAGGCATAGCCAGAAGGAAGATCTCCACGTTCCCCATTGGTGTAGCCCAGCTCTTTCTCCTCATCTCCTCTCTGGTTGATAAACCCAGAGCAAAGCACATTAAATTAGTAAGCAGTTTTCCTCATGCCTTAAGTGTGAGCAGGGACAAACTTCTTCCACTAGACATGGCCCCAAAGGAGTACCACCAAGCCAAACAGAGTGGCAATCCTGCCCTGCCATGCTGGGGACAGGTGTGGCCAGGTGGAGGGGAGAACCGCAGCTGCCTCTAAGAGCCTGGCCTGGACAGTGCCTACAAAATGACAGTGAGAACAAAACAGCATCTCATGAGATTGGAAAAGCAGAGATAAAACAATCAGAGGATATCTCAGCAAATAATGACAGATAGCTAGCAACCATTCAGCAACTACTGTGTGCCATGTGCTTTTTTTATTATTTGCATTATAATATATATCTTCTATTTATACATCATCCTGACCCACGCATATCCCTATAAAGATTTACATATGTAAAGCTTATAGTTCCCACATTAAGGATGAGGAAAGCAAGGCTCAGAGAGATTTGCCCAAGGTCCCACAGTACACAGATGTTGTAGTCAAGAGTTAGACCTGATTCTGCCAGGCTCTAAAGCCACACTCTTTATTACAAAGTTAGGGTCACAATGAATAGTAGCACAATGGTTAGGTGCCCAGCCTCTGAAGGCAAACTGTCTTCCAACCCCACTATGCCACTTACTGGCTGTGCAACTCTACTAGTTTGCTAGGGCTGCTGACAATCTGGGTGACTTAAACAACAGAAATGTATTATGTCACAGTTCTAGAAGCCAGAAGTCCAAAATCAGGTTCTGACAGCAGGGTCGTTTCCTTCTGAGAGGTATGAGAAAGGATCTGTTCCATGCCTCTTGCCTGGCTTCTGGTGGTTTGCTGGCAATCTTTGGCCTGCCAGGATTACTGAAGCCTCACCCCAGATTCTGCCGTCACCTTCTCATGGAGTTCTCCCTGCATACATCTCTAGGTCCTAATTTCCCTTTTTTGTAAGGATACCAGTCATATTGTATTAGGGCCCACCCTAAAGACCTCATCTTAACTAATTATATTGGCAATGACCCTATTGCAAAATAAAGCAACATTCTGAGGTCCTGGGGGTTAATACCCCAACATATAAATCTGGGGTGGGGGTAATAACATGCAACCCATAAGAGTAGGCAATTACTTTTTTCTCTGTCTCAGCATATTCATCTGCCAAATGGAACTATGATAGGATTGCAAGGATTAAGAGAATTAACATATACAAAGCACCTAGAACCAGGGGGTCAGCAAACCATCACCCAAGGGCCAAATATAGACCGCCAACTGATTTTGTATAGCCAGCAAGCTAAGAATGCCTTTTATATCTCTAAAGAGTTAGAAAAAAACACAAAAGAATAACATTTCATGGTGTATGAAAAATAAAATTTAACTTTGTGCTCATCAATAAAGTTTTTTTTAATGGATGCAATAATTTTAATTTTTTTATATAGATGTAGGGGGCGCAAGTGCAGTTTTGTTACACGGATATATGGTATAGTGGTGATGTCTGGGCTTGTAGTGTACCCATCACCTGAAGAGTGTACAATTTAGCCAATAGGTAATTTTCCATCCCTCACCCCCTCCCACCTTCCCACCTTTTGGAGTCTCCAATAGCTATTGTTCCCCTCTGTATTATCATGCATATCCATAGTTTTGTTCCCACCACAAATAGTTTTATTAGAACTCACCCATGCCCGCTCATTTTCATACTGCCTGTGGCTGCTTTTCCACTACAGTGGCAGGTTGAGAAATTGCAGTCACTACAGAGACCGCAAAGTCTAAAATATCTACTGTCTGACCCTTTCTAGAAAATGTTTGCCAACCATTGACCTAGAAGGTTATGCAGTATGTAGTAAGAACTATACTAACATTGCTTGTGACTGTATTTTTCCTTTTCTTTCACCATAAGAGTCCTCTGCCTCTGCAATCTTTTTTGTAGCAAGGAGAATTTTCAACTCCTATGATGGAGGAGGAAGGATGTCCCCACTCACAATGGGCCCCATATATCCTGGGGGATGGGGGTTCCCAATCCTCCCCAGCTCCTCCGCTGACTTGGCTGGTTTCCCCCACCACACTCAACAGCTGCTCCCCTGGCTAAATCAAGTGCGGGCCAGTGAGCTTGCTTCTGTCCCGCTTGTCTCAGCAATTTTGTTTGCCAACTGCACAAGTTCCCAGCAGCTCCAACGGGTCCAAAGGTGAGCACTTCCAGACCTTAAATTATTTACGTCTGAGGAACTCTAAGGGGTTTTTCTCCCTTTCCATCATGTCGGCAGTTGGCATCCCAAGCACAACACTCCTCCCTCCTGTCGGAAGCTTCTACCTCCTTCTGACAAACTGTGGGAAATTTGCATCTTTGAAAAAGAGCTGTGTGCACTTTTTTTTTTTTCATTTTTCACTGGCCAAAAAAAGAAGTTGAAGCCCCATTTTAGTTTGATGGTTCATCTGGGATACCCAGGAGGAAGGGGGCAGCAGGAGATGGGGTGGACAAGACGGCAGTGTGTGGGGGTGTTCGTGGAGAAGGAAGAAAGGATATATTCCGTGCTGAGTCAGCAAAACTGGCAAAAGTGGAGGAAAAATTCACAGTTCAGATGGGGAGAAGCAACACTTTTTCTTGCAACGATTTGAAGATTAGAGAGTTTAATTGCCGAGGAGATCACAATTGTTTGGCTGCACATGTTCATGGATGGCATGTTGTGTCCTCTTAGTTTTCTTTTCTTTTTTTCCCCCCTTTTAAAATTGTAGGTTTTAGAAATAAAACCACGTTATAGGCAGATGAAAGTCTTTAACTCTTAATTAAAGGTTTTTATTCAGCCATATGCATTCAGCCTCAGAATTTTGTTATCCAGACCTCCCAGTTGCGATTGAGGAGGAATGAGAAATTCTAAAAATAAGTCAGTTGCATGCACAGTCCCTCTGAGGTCAAACCATTGTCCCCAAGGAGGACACAGCTGTTGTTATTGCTGTTGTTATGCCAATGTGGCTCGGGTCAGACTGGGAGAGGGACGCCTCCCTGGTGGGAACGTGGGGGAAGAAAACTCTCCCCTAGAGGAGCCCAGTGTAGTTCCCAAGTGACCCTGTGTTCTAGAAAAGTTCCCCTCTCTGCAAATCCCTCTTTCCCCTAATCCTTCAGTTTTGCTCATTTGCTCAATGGCAACTTCAGCTTCAGTTGCTAAGGCCAGAAACCTTGGCAATGTCTCTGGTACCTCTTTCTTCTTCCTGCACCCCACATCCCATCTGCCTACAAATCCTGCAAGCTCTGTCCAACACTGGGTACATAATTTGTGGTTCCCAGCTCAAAGTGAAAAATGTGAGGCCCCTGTCCAAAGGCTATTACGAATTTCAAGATTTCAACAGCAGCATTAAACCAAGCACAGGGCCCATCCTAAGAGAGGGACCTGGTGTGACTGCACGGGTCACACACCCATGAAGCCAGCAGGAGCTTTACCTGCAGAAATATATCTCAAATCTGACCACTCGTCCGCAGCTCCACTGCGAATGACCCGGTCTGAGCTCCCGCCTGGGTCACTGCAGTCTCCTGACCGGCTTCCCTGCTTCTGCCATGGACCCCTCAGTCTGTTTGCAACATGACAGGCTCAAGTCACATGACATGTCCCTTCTGCTCAAAACCCTCCTCTGGCTCTTCACATCACCCGGAGTAAAAGCCAAAGTCCTGACAATGGCCAGCAAGTCTGCTCACATCCCCCAGGACCTCTCTATGCCCAGTTCCGACTCCCCCTCTTGCACACTTTGCTTCCGTCACGCAGCATCCCCGACTGCCCTCAAACCAGACGGGTGTGACCTTCCTGCTGGCATTTCACCTTGCTGTTCCCTTTGCCTGGAATCTCTTCTGCCATGTGTGCACATTATGCATGCCCTCCCTCACATCTTTCAAATCTTATTTATTCAACAAATATTTATTGAGCACCAATGGTATGCCAGATACTATCCTAGGCACAAATAGTTGGATGCAGCATCTTTCTGATTATTACTGAGGCACAGCATCTTTTCATAAACTGATTGGCCGTCATGTAGCTATCTTTCTATAAGCTGCCTATTTGCCTTATGTGATAACCACTTACATAGTACTTACTTTGTGCCAGGCACCATTCTAACAGCCCTGTGGTAAAGAGGTACTTTTGCTATCCCAGTTTTATAAATGAGAAAACTGATTAAGTGACTTTTCCAAGATCACACACTCCTCTTTGTATTTAGTAGTTCATCTTTATCATATTTATTTGTAGGAACTCTTTATATATAATGGCTATTATCCATTTGAGTGTTATATATTCTACTGTCTGCATAATAGGGGAAAGACTCACCATGTTGCTTTCAACTATCCTTGTATCATCTTTTCTATACCTTGAGCTACACATACTAACTAGCGAGAACATTTTATTTTACCTCATGTATTATCTATTGCTGTGTAACAAATTATCCCCCCACCAAAAAAATGACAGCTTAAAATCACATTTATTATCGCCTGCATATTCTAAGGACCAAGGATTTAGGAACCCCTTGGGGAGGTGATTCTAGCTCAGGGTTTTGCACAAGATTGCATTCAAGCTATCAGCCAGAGTTACAGTCATCTCAAGACTCAACTGTCATCTCGGAGAATGGCTGCCGCATGGTGCGTTCATTATTACTCTCCATTATTCACTCGCCACGGAAACACGCACATCCTGAATGGCACTTGCGAAAAGGAGACACTCAGAGTCCTAAATCTCAGAGACATAATCCCAAAACTGAGAATTTTATCACCACAGCCTGAACTGACTAAAACAAAGTGCCATCGTGCCGGTTGGCTTATAAACAGCAGAAATTTATTTCCCACAGTTCTGGAAGCTGGAAGTCCAAGATCAGTGCTCCAGCATGGTCAGGTTCCATGAAGACCTTCTTCCAGGTTGTACACAGCAGACTTCTTGTCAATTCTCGCATGGCAGCAGCAAGCTCTTGCATGTCTTTTCATATGGGCACTCATCCCATTCATGGGGGCTCCAGCCTCATAAATCTAATTTCTTCCCAAGGGCCCCACCTCCTAATACCATCACACCGGGGGTTAGAATTTTGACATATGAATTTCGGAAAGGGAACAATAACAATCAGTCCATAGCCGGGTTTATGCCTTCCACTATTCCTCATGCTCAAGATTCATAATGCAAGCAACAAAAACCCTCTAGTTATTTTAAGTAGGAAGAAGGTTTATTTAAAGGCTGTTGAATAATGCACAGAATCTACAGAAGAGCTGGAAGATAACAGATTCGAAGGCTACACAGCCAGGCACAAGGTGGCAAATTCATCCTTAGCGTAGATGCAGTGAAGACATCACAGCTTGCATGCCCAGCACTACCAACACTGGACACCAATGTTGATACTAGCACCTAGCGCTGCAACTAGAATGAGGAAGTGGCTGCTTCTGTTTGCCAGAATAGATTCTGCATGGTTCTCCTTCTTCACCAGCTTCTAATCCGAAAAGAGCAGGAACATTTGACCAGCAGAACCATCTGATGAGTCATCTAATGGGCCTGTGCCCTAGCTGTAAAGGATACTGAGAAAGCAATCGTCCATCGGTTTCAGCTTATATGCAAGGAGGCAGGCGATGCTTCATCATTTGAAAGATTCTTTTGAACATAAAAACTTCAGATGTGGAGCAGCCGAAGGGAATGGAAAATATCCACCATACTTACAAAATTTTGTTAGTTAAACATGCTTTATTTTCCAACTATATTGGAAAAGATCTTAGACATAGAACATCACATCTAGGAAGTTCCATGACCTCATCTTACTAATGAGGAAATTGAGTCCCTGAAAAGTGAAAGGAGTTGCCTAAACTAACATGAGAAATTAGAGAATTGAACTAGATCAAGGGCTGGCAAACATGAGCCACTACCTGTTTTACTCAATAAAGTTTTATTGGAACACAGCCATACCTGTTGGTTTACACCTTGTGTATGTCAGCTTTTGTGCTAAAACAGCAGAGTAGAATAGTCACAACAGAGACCATATGACCTACAAAACTGAAAATATTTACCCTCTGGCCTTTTACAGAAAACGTTTTCTGACCTCAGAAGTAAATGAGCCCTCAGTTTCATTTGATTGTAATAGTACCTGCTTCTAAACCTCCCCATGGAGCTTAGTGACCATAGTAGCACTACTACTTGCTGCATGCCTACTGAGTGCATTAGGCACTGTGATACGGGAGGCACTATGGCACGGTGGTCCAGAGAGTAGATTCTGGAGCCAGGCTGCCTGGTTGGAACACCAACTCCATCACTAGTGTGAGTTTTGGCAAGTCATGCCTCATTTCCTCATCCATAAAATGGGAATGATATCCCCATCTCATGGGGTTGTCATAAGGACTCATGAATTAATAGATGTATAAACACATGAAGAGCTCGACCTGAACGTTCCACAAATGGTAGATATATTCTTTACCTATTTCAAAGAATCCTCGATCACCCTTTCAGGTAAGGACACAGAGACTCAGAAAATTGAGCTGAAGGTCCCAGAGCTTCTCCCAGGCAGAACTGAGACCTGAAGTCAGGTTTCCGTGACTTCACTTACTCCCCATCTAGCCTGACCACACCCTGGTGTCCTCCCAACACCCAGCCTGCAGGATGCTGTGTCCAGGGCTGTTCTTCCATCTTGGCATTACAGTAGCCCCCCTTACCCACAAGGGACACAGTCCGAGACCCCCAGTGGATGCCTGAAACAGCAGATAGCACCAAACCCTATACACACATACCTGTGATAAAGTTTAATTTATAAATCAGGCACAGTAAGAGATTAGCAACAATAACTAATAATAAAACAGAACGATTATAACAATATACTGTTCACAATTTCATGGATAGAAGATTCATTCTTGCCATAGATCTTAGCAACCTCAGCATATGGCTTTTTTCTCTTTCCTTATTAAGTTGAGAACATTTACCTTTTCACTTAAAGGAAGCACTTCACAGCTCCCCTTTGGCATGTCTGAATTGTCAGTGTCTCTACTCTCATGCCTTGGGGCCATCATTAAGTAATTAAGGGTTACCTGAACAGAAGCACGGCAGTACCGTGACAGTCGATCTGATAACGGAGTCGGCTGCTGAGTGACTCACAGGCAGGCAGCATGGACATGCTGGACCACGGGAGCAAAAGATTTCATCGGGCTACTCCGAAGGGCAAGCCATTTAAAACTCATGAATTGTTTATTTCTAGAATTTTCCATTTGATACTTTCAGACTGCAGTTGACTGTGGGTAGCTGAAACCACAGAAAGCAAAGCCACTGACAAGGGGGGTCTATGGTACACACAAAGGCCATGTCATCTTCCGGAGAAAATGAGTCCCTGTCCGGTCACTCCTCTCAGAAATGCTGTTCTACAATCAACTGTGCTGCCCACGGGGGAGTTACAATTATTCAGCTGACGCTTCACTGGTTTTATCCTGGGGAGAGAGAGAGAATGATCCAAGAGATTTTGTCTCAGTAAAGGCAGACAACGTACAAAACTCCCATACTGGAAACAGACAAATTTCTGAATAACACAGCAACTGCAATGCCTGGGGGCAGGACAAACACACACGCACACCCTGAGGTCATCTAATCCACGCCCTTGCCTCTGGCAGGAACCCAATCAAGGCATCACAGATAGGCATTGCTCCTCTATGAGGAGTCCCACTGTATTGGTTTCCTATTGCCATTACAACAAATTGCCATGAACTTAGTGATTTAAAATGACATGAATTTATTATCTTACAGTTCTGGAAGTCAGAGGTCCAAAATGTATCTCAGTGGGCTGAAGTCAAGGCATCAGCAAGGCTGTGCTCCTTTCTGGGGGCTCTAGCCATCTTCTTGTCTTTTCCAGCTTTGGGAGGCTGCCTTCATTCCTTGACTCTTGCTTCCCTTGTACCTTCAAAGCCAGTGATGGCCAGTCGAGTATTTCTCACAACGCCATCTCTCCAACTCTGACTCTTCTGCCCTCCTCTTCCACGTTTAAGCATCCTGTGATTAAGTGAGGCTCACCTAAATAACCCAGGATAATCTCGTTACCTTAAGGTCATTCCATCCGCCACCTTAATTCCCCCTTGTCATGTAACACCAGAGAACCACAGATTCTGGCGGTAAGGACATGGACATCTTTGTGGGGGAGTATTATTCTGCCAGCCCTCCCCCAACTACTGATATCTGTGGTCTGTCTCCCCATCGGCCGGCCTCACTGCTGGTACCCCAGCCTCTGGAGCTGTACTGGTCTCAACATAAGTATCCAACAAATATTTGCTTGATGCTCTTTAGCATATTCTGCATATTCATCCATTTTCTATTCCAAGAGCAATTCATCTCAAGAATTCTTTTCCTATTACATAAATTTGCTTGTATTTTAATGCCCACGTAAGTAGGATAAGACAGAAGTCAGAGGTACAAGGGTGGCCAGGAGGGAAAAGAGAAATCTCATGTGAGGACTTTAGCACCCTTCAACACCCAGCTCCCGGGTGCATTTCGCGTCCGTGGTGGCATTGGCCTGGAACAGACACAGGACAAACAAAATAAAGGGCTTCTGAATGACTTGGAAGAAGTATGGAGCAAAGACATTAAATACTTACAGAAGTTTAGAGTGTAAACAGGTCCTCTAGAGTTTCTATACCAGTGTTTCCCCTTCCGTCCCTGTGATGCTAATCATTTTAGGTGAGACACAAACAAGGCATTAAAACACAAGATTTGCAACATGGGAAAGAGTTCTGCCTTTCAATCTTCTGCAATCTTTCTTATTGAGTAAAAGGAAGCCTCAGGTTGGTGTTACTCATCCTTTAACACCTGTCTAACACTTACTAATCTCCTTTTCCACAAAGAGAGCAGGTCTCAGGCTACAACCTTGGGAGGGCTCCATCTCCATGGGGGGTTGTGGCCCAACAGTGCAGGTGGCAGAGGATAGCTGGCGTGGGGCTGGCTGGGGCCAAATCTCTCTCTTTCACTCTGGAGGAAACAGAGGCCCAGAGAGGAGAGGCAACTTTCTCAACATTACTGTGCTGGTCTCCTGAACCCTGACTCCTGAATTCTAGTCCATCGTCTGCCTCTTGTGTGTGAGAGTACCTGAAAAATAACAGGAGAGAAAACAGGGCCATCCATCGCTAATGGGAAGAAAAAGAGACCGGAAAGAGTAGGAGGTGGATGTTGCACTCTTTGGCCAGGCTGCTGAGCACCAGGCCTTGGAGAGAAGACAGAAGAATGCCAGGGAGCAGAAGGAAAAATGAAGCAATCAAACTCCCTGCTGTGCTCCATCCTGGCGGCAGCCACTGCCAGCAGGAATGCTCTGGGTTTGCAGAGGGAGAAGGAAGGGCAGTGCCAACAAGCAGCTGGGGGTCCCAGAAACCAGGGTTTAGGACTCCACCACCCCCATCCTGCCGACCCATGAGGGTGAACTTGAGCAGGAGGGTCCCAGGGTGATGTTGTGAGCCAATCAGACCTCTCAAAATCTCTGCACTGCACCCCTTACCCGCCCAGACCTCAAGGAAGCCAGGCCTGCCCCTCCTCCAGCCAAGCCAGCCTCCTGGCAGACACACAGATGGCTCTGACTTAACTACAGCCAAAATTACCTTTCCAGGAAAATGCTTCCACCTTCTGAAAAGGACACTGAGAAAATACTGTACACAGCAGAGGATTTAAAACTTTTTTAAAGCAAATGATTCTTTCTGCCAATGAACAAATGTCCTCGTCAGTTAATGGCCTGGCAATCAGAGTTCCAGAAAAACGTATTAGACTGGAACATAGCAGGTACAAAAAAATGTACTTTTAAATGAATGTGTATATAAACAAATAAAAGTACAGTTGCTCTGATGAAAGTCAGGGGGAAGGTAGGTTCTGGGGCTCCAGCTCCTTGCCCCAACTCTGTCACCACTTGTCAGCAGCTAAATCATAGATCAAAAAACACTAAGCCAAACCACCCTTCCTGTTCCCTCCCTCACCATGCTGGAAGAGGCTTGGGTTTGAGTTTTCCTTGGGTCTAAAGCCCTGCATGTTTGAAGACCAGAGACCACATAATTCTAAAATAAAAATGGCCCTTCTTCAGAAAAATCTTGAGTAGATATCAGAGCAGCAAAATCAAAATTGTTAAAACTAAACTTTGGATTCTCCTGGCTGTTTTGGCTGGCTGGGCTTTATTAGCCATCTCTACATAGTTCGTGTATCTGTTATATGTTGCTGTGTAATGAGTCACTCCAAAACTCAGAGGTTGGAGGAAGTAAATAATAATTATTATTTTCTTCATCATTCTGACTCACAGCAGTCAGCAATTTGGACTGGGCTCAGCAGGGAGGTTCTTCTGGCCTGAACTCAATGACATTCATGTGTGAGTCCGTGATCAACCAGTGATCAATTGGGGTTGCCTGGGATGGTTTCACTCATGGGTTGGCCGGTGGTTGAGGGGCTATACCAGAGGCAATGGGGGTCTCTGACCACATATCTCCCATTATCCAAGATGCTAGCCTGGGCTTGTTCACAAGGTAGTAGCGGATTTCAAAATATCAAGAGAGAAAGCTGCCAGGACTCTTGAGGCCTAGGCTCAGAACTGGTACTGACACTTCTCCCACTTTCTATTGGTCAATTCACATGGACAAACCTGATCAAAGAATAAATAACATCTGCTTCTCGATGTGAGGTGCATGATGCCAGTTTCTCAATCTACTACACAGAGACACAGAGGCACTTGTCAGAAGTGGCAGGAAGGAAAATATTGTAGTTTATTTCGGAAGCCCCAGTTGCCTGGTGGTTAAATGATTCACCTAGTGTCTATTGACTTGTACCCATAAGGGCCAGATGATTAGGGAATTGTACTCCCAAGTGTCCCTTCCTTCTAAATACACCCATAATGAAACACAGCACAACACTCTCTCATCTGCTCCCTGCCACCTCTCAGGAGTCAGAAGTGACCCCATTCTCCCATCAAAAGCCAGACCTCTAAGTCCCCAGTCCTTTCTCTACCTCTCCCACTCACAACACACCCCTCATCCAACCCCATGTTCTGCTGCTGTAGCAGTGTCCCTTGTCCCCACCTCCTACATGTCAGCCCGACGTGCACAGACCACTGGAAATGCAAAGAAAATGACACAATGGGAGGAAATTTATGATACAGATTATCACACGAGGTAGATCATGTAGCAGGGATGCCCACAGACCTGAATTCAAATCCCTGCTCTACCATTGTCTATCTGAATAACCTTGGGCAAGTTACTAGACCTCTCTGAACCTCAGTTTCTTTATCTGTAACATGGAGCTGGCTTAACTAAATTTTTTTTTTATTTATTTATTTTAGAGGTGGGGTCTCACTCTTGCTCAGGCTGGTTTCGAACTCCTGACCTTGAGTGATCCTCCCATCTCGGCCTCCCAGAGTGCTAGGATTACAGGTGTGAGCTACCATGCCCAGCCTGACTAAATTATATCAGTAATATAAACATGTGTGCCAAGAACTGTCCTAAGAACTTCACATATATATTAACCCATTTAAGCATTATAACAATCCTGTGAAGTAGGCACTATTTTTATTCTTCTTTTATATAAGAAGAAATGGAAATTCCTAGAGGTCAGTGACTTTGCCACGGCCACACATCTATTAAGTGTCAAAGCCAGTTTGTCTCCCAAATATGTGCTTTAACCACTACACTTAACTTTTACATGGCAGAAAGGTTTCACCATAAATGGCAATTCCATTTACCTGACAGTAGAGATCAGACAGGCTCTGTTGAAAAAAAAAAACGTTAGGCTGTATCCATGTTGAGTAGAGAAAGTGTGCTGTAATTGATTAGCAATGACTGCTGTAGACACAGGACTGAACAATGGTATGTATGAAGCACATAGTGTACATCTGTCTTAGCTTCACCATACTGCTTCCAGGCACTGTCTGACTCTAAGACGAGTCTCCTCCAGGTTAGACAAAATATATGCCTTTACGGAATCTCTATCCAAGAAACCATACTGCATATCTGCACATTGACAGCCCTTCCCTCCCTTGACTTCCATACCTCATACCTGTGGCCGCCTTCATCTGCTCTCCAGGTGGATTTTCAGTAGCCTTTGGGAGATGGGCATGTTGCTAAACACACCCCACTGGTCTTCAGAAGGTGGCCCCATGCAGTGTCTCTGACGTTTCCCGAACAGAAAGAGCAAATGCTTAGAGGCTGTGGAGAAAAGATTTGGAAACAAGCAAGGAACTTCTCTAACATCTCAAATTTCATCTGAAAAACTCATGTGACTTTTGCATTTGACTTCATATCACATCTGTATTTACTTTAGGTTGATTTTTTTATTACTTTTCATCAGGAATAAAGTGATGCTCCAGGAAGAGGGGTCTCACTTGTCTCGTAGTCACTGCCTGAAAGCTGGCATCGTCCCTTCCACTCCAGACAAGTCCTAGCCTGCAAATCACGATGTAGTGGAAAGATGGGGAGACGTATGAGCCATACAGACACGGGCTCAGATCCTAGCTCTCCTGCTTACTGGCTGGATGACCTTGGGCAAACTCCCTTTTCCTTTGGAGCCTCAGTTTCCTCATATGCAAAATGGGGGGGTCTTGTAAGGATGAAGAAAAGTGCCTCAGTAAAGTTCCTGAAATCTACAAAGCACTCCAGAAATGCTGCTTTCATTCTCCTCCTTTCCCATCCTCCTGGTTATTTCCAGCTTTCTCAGCAAGCCTTGGTGTATGTCGTCAGAAACTGCCTCAGAGCCGAATGAACGTGACAAAAGGATCAGAAGCCCTCGCTGCCCTCCTCCTGGACGACCCCCCACCTCCGTTTCAATTCAGCCCAAAATAACTGAACCTGGATTGAAACAGTTGGGGTCTCTCTTTGTATCTGGCAGCTTAGAAAAGAAGATTAAAACCTTAAACCCTATAGCCACAGTTTGGTAAAAACCAGATTCTGCCTGGTTAATTAACTTTAACCTCCAACCCCAGGCCCCGTGTGTCTGTGTACAGCTGGGCTTTTTTTAATCTTGAAAATACATATTTTAATCCAATGGCTTCTAATTTAAAAAATTTTTTAAGTAATAACAGCAAATAGGTTTCTTTTAATCAAATAGAATGAAAAGGCTTCAAATAAAGAGTAATTTTTCCTATTTTCTGACTCCCCAATCACCCCACACACTTGGTTCTTCTCCATACAGGCAACAAAGGGTACTAGATTTCCATAAATCTTGCAGAAATATTCTATTTATGAAAAGTAAACACGATAGCTATAAACATGGTTTGAGATAAGTATAGATGTAGGCATAAGTAAATGTATAGCTACAGATATACACAGATGGAAATAAAGATATTACATATAGGCTCATTTTTATACTAATGGAAGCATGCTATATACAAAGTTCTTCATGATATCTCCTAAGCATTCCTTCATTCCAATATGCATAGATCTGTTACATCCTTCTAATAGCTGTATTATTATATGTATTCTATTATTTGGATAAAATATAGTTTATTATTGATCTGGTTTTTCTCATGAGCCCTGACCTACTAGGTAGAAAGGAAAAGAAAAAACAAAAAAATATTTTAGTCCAATTCAATGCAACAATTTAAACCATTCCTTCAGGTCATGCTCACTCTTTCAGATTTCTAATCTTCCACCTAAAAGACCTATGTGAGTCTCTGTCTGAGCAGTCAATATCCTACTTTAACTCTAGCTATGGCTAGTGGGTTGGGTAGAAATAGCCCTGGCTATATGACATTGGTCCCACATCACAGGCAGCCCGTCAGATGTGGGTCACCAGATATTTCAAACAAAAGCCTTCTATCGAAAGGGCTCTGAGAGGCAATAAACAATGATACATTCTTGATGAGTATGGAGGCACCTGCAGGATAGTAGAGTGAGCTTTTATACCACATCCAGTGTATGCATCTCTTTACCAAGACCACCATACAAAAGCCTACCAAGTGCCTTGATCGTCAATATAGTGTCCCACACATCACTGCTTCAGTTCAAGGGACCCACTTTACATCAAAGGAAGTGTAGCAGTGGGTTCGTGATCATGAGAGTCAGTGTCTAACCATCTACTCCAACACTAAGGGTAGTGTCGGCCACTCTTGCCGTGACACTGAGGGACCCACTTATGAAATTTGTGCTTTCTGCACCTGTAGCCTCAGGCTGTGGGTGGACTAATGGTCTTGATTCACGAGTGGTGAACACTTCTGCCGGAGGATAGCAAAAGATCCTCTGAACTGGAAGCTGTGACTTCCATCTGGCCATTTTAAGCAGCTCACTCCAGAAGTCCTGCAGACACACACACAAAAGGAGTTACTTTACCGACCAGGCTAATGGACCCTGATCGTCAGAGGATTTAGTGCAACTTCTACAGAATGAAGAGCAAGTAGGAACACTTCTGGGACTCAGGAGAGTCACTGGGTGTTCAGGATGTTTTCATGCCCAGGGATAGCTATGAATGGCAATTGCTGCAACCACCTCTTGACGAGGGCAAAGCAACTAAGGGTTCAGACCCCTCCAGATGAAGGTCAAGGCCACCCTTTTAGTCAAGCAAACCAGAGCAGCCAAAATGCTGGGCAAAGGTGAAAGAAATCTGGAATTAGTTGTGAGGAAGGGAGAGGATAAATATCAATATTGCCCTAAATCCAGCTGTAGCAATGCAGTTCAGTTTGCTAATCATTTTTAGGAGATTGCAATCAGCCATTGCAACTCAAGAATTGGATTATACCTCCCCTTCTGGGAATGAAATAAGAGCATCTTATTCTCAAACAAGAGCATGTGAGTTAATCTGAGTGAAGCAAAAGAGTGTATTGTAAATGGATCTGAATGATGCAGGGGGTGGGTGGTACCAGACCCAGTTGACGTGCTTCCCCAGGTCTACTCGTCTACTCAATCCCACTGAACCCCAGGCCCCTCCATTTGTTCCAGTGCAGAGCCCCAGTTGCTACCAACAGCCTCCCCACGGCAAGGGCCAAACCGTGGCATGTCCTCCATTTGCCCACCACAGGGG
Source organism: Lepilemur ruficaudatus (assembly GCA_963574885.1). Classification (NCBI taxonomy): domain Eukaryota; kingdom Metazoa; phylum Chordata; class Mammalia; order Primates; family Lepilemuridae; genus Lepilemur; species Lepilemur ruficaudatus. The sequence goes on along the minus strand of CAUYRT010067920.1, from coordinate 20,310 downwards.
AGACCATGGCAGCTCCAACATTCAGGTCCAATTCCACCAGACCCTCGGAGGCTCTAGCTTCCCAGTGGCTGGGAGCATGGGTAACGCAACCTGGAATGTGAAGGAGTGAATGCTTCCTGGAGAGAACAAGACCAATGCGAGCAGATGGCTACAAGGACCTGGTAGATATATTCCCTGCCTTTCCATTCCATGTGGCATTTCTAAAACCTGCTGGCTGTGTTTTCTGGTGAGGCTGTGGCTGCTCAGGAACATAACACCTCATAGTTGCTTTTCTTCCTTCTCTGCCACACTTCTTTCTCCTTCACTCTTGCAGCCCTGAGGTAGCATTCCCCAATGCAAGAGTAATTCCTAAGCTTTGCCTCAGGCTCTGTTTTCTGGGGAACCTGGGCTTGGACAGCCTCTCCTGTCCTCCCCTAACTCTTCATGACTCTACCACTCTTCCCCTACCTTGATCTGAGTCTCATCATCTGTAGAAGGAGAGCAACGCCACCTCTCCGACAAGCTTACGGAGACGCACGAGAGCGTGCTTTTCAGCTTGCACATGCCGAACAAGAACAAGAGCGTAACAGCAGAGAGTTTCTATGGTGCTAACTGCTTCACACACACCCTGACACCAGCCCTATGCAGTAGGTATTAACATTATCCCTGTTTTACACATGACGGAACAGTCTTGTAGAGCAGTAGTTTTCAACCAGGGCAGATTCCTCTCTCCCCAGAGGACATTTGGGAATGTGTGGAGACATTTTTCATTGTCACACTGGGGGAAGGGAGAGTACTTTTGCCATCTAGTGGGTGGAAACCAAAGACATTGCTCAAAACCCCACAATGTATGGGATGGCTCCCACAAAGAGAATGATTTAGCCACAGATGTCAAGAGCGTCAAGTTTGAGAAACCCTGTTACAGAGGTCAAGGTGACTCAACTAATAAATAGCAAAGCCAGAACTTAAGGCTGAGCAATTTGATACCAGACACCTACCACCATCCACAGGCTTTGTTAAATTATCATCTCAGGCCTCTTGAATCAAAGGAAACCATACAGGAACAGAGAGAGCTTGGCGGTTCACAAGTAAGTCAAGGATCTTTGAAAATTTCCAGTTTGCAGTCATTCACTGAAATTCCACCTGCTGGCCCAGCACCCGTGGCAACATTTCTCAAGAGACAAATTTCTCTTGTGAAATGACAAGGCTTCTTCTGCCTGACAGCTCCTGTTTTACCACCACTGTTCGTTAACTAGATGGTCACAATCAGTAGGGCACAAAATTGACCAAACACATATCTCAGTAGGTGAGAATTCTATCTACTGGAATGTGATCCCCCAAAGAAAGAGATAAAGATGTCCCAATGTAGGTGGCATTCGTTACCCAGTATCTATGGGAACACACTATTATTAATTGAGCTCTGAACAAAAATAATTAAGCCCTGGTTCTTGGAGCTCTGGTTACTCTGTCAGCCAGGTGCAAGATCAAGATGCACTTGCATGAATACACAGAGACAGCCCTTACAACGTTGTTTGTAATAGCAACAGGTGGGGAACCACCTTGACGGCCATGAAGAGGAGCTGGTTAAACTAATTGTGATCCATCTAAGCAATGGAATTCTCTGCATCTCTTAAAAAGAATTGGGATCTCTATAGCACTGCACTACAGCAAAGCAGTATTGAAGATGTTTATTGAAGTGCAAAATCCAAGGTGTAGAACACCATGCACAAGATGTTACCATTTGGGGTCTTTAAGGAGGAAGAGCTAACTCTATGGTTAAATAGGAACACTAATTCACCTCTTTTCCCTTTGTTTCCATGTTAGGGGACACCACTTAATGTAACACTTCCGCCCCTCCTTACCTCCAGTGGCATCTTCTGCAGGAGCAACATCAATGATGAACCTGAAGTTCTGATTCCCTGCAGCCAAATCTCCTATCTCAAATGGTTCAGAACTTAAATGGGGGAAAGAGGGCCGTCATGTCTTCCCTCTCATCAAACCTCAATGCGTATGTATGCTTGTGAATGCATTGAGCTCTCTAGAGAGACCTTCAAACACTGGTCACTGTTTCTCAGAACTAAGGAGTCTAGAGCTCAAAGGTGGAGGGACACTTACTGCTTGAAAGTGTTAAATGTACAGACATTACCTTCTCTTAAAATAAATGTTAATGGTCAGTTGAGGATTATTTTGAGCCAATATTATGAGTCAATTTTATGAACCAAGTTCATTTCACAAACTTGCACAGGAAATTGATTGCAGAAGCCCACTCCCTTCTAACCTTAATGATAAGTGATAAATAAGTGAGCATTAAAAAAAAAAACAGTTAAATTTCCAGTCTGCTTTCTATGCGAAAGATCAGAATCAGAGAATTTTAATTCCCAACAAAGATATTTCCTGTGGTGGAGCGGAGGGGGATTGGGGGTAAGTGGTTTCTGCTCAAACATTTTTTGGGCTGGGAAACTCGCTTCCAGTGGCCAGAGAATTCTTCCTTTTGTTGAAACCAAATCTGGGTCTTGTAACTTGGATTGCACCTACTGATTCCAATTCTTCCCTCTAAATCCATGCAAAAGAGGCTTCATTCACCATCGAAGAGAGAACCACAGCACATCCCCATTCTCTTCCCTGCTTTACTTTGTTCCAAAGGACTTATTATCATCTCACACAGGATATAGCTTTGCTGATTTATCTTGTCTATTGTCTGCTATGCCCCCAACCCCTGTAGAAGGTAAATACCTCAAGAGAGGAAAACCAGTTTTTAACTGTTGTAGTCACTGTCACATCCCTAGTGCCTAAAACAGTGCCTGACACATACACATAAAATATGCTCGAAAAAATATTTGTTGAATTAATTCGTGAATGGCTTTTGCTTAGTGAATCCCTGCCGGTTCCATATCACTATTTTTCCCCCATTTACTTAAAAGCCATCTGTTTCCAAATCCAGTCTGAAATTTGACTGGAAACTTACCAATAAGTTCGGCAGTCACTAGTTCTAAGAATATGCCTTTTTTAACTCAAAAAAAAATCAAAACCAGAGAATTCATCTCGGGCAGCATTGCTGAAGGCTTTTTCCTTAATTAAGGAAGCAAAACTGTTTCAATCCACAGGCAAGCCCACGACCACACAGGTGACTGTTCTGCCAGGTCTCATTCCCAAAAGACCCCCCTGTCCCCCTTGGCATCGATGTCCTTTCTCCAGTTATCAGCCCTATTTGCACTCCCCTTGCTAACCTGTGGAACCACGGTACCAGAAAGACCCCACCGGTCACCTCCTGGTTGAGTCTTGTCAATTTGCATCACGAAAACTAATGCCCAGAGGTAAGAAGTAGCATGGCCAAAACCAAACAGTAACTAAAAAAGCCATGACTCAATTCCCCATAAAACAAGAAGCTCTTGAAGAACAGACAATATGTCTTATTTATCTTTGTAATCCCATTACCCAGAAGGTTGCCTAGCAAACAGTAGGTGCTCAACACGTTAACATATTTGCTAAATGAATAAATCCCTCTACGGTCTTATTTCTAGGTAACTAACCACAGCACCTATAAATCAGGCCCAGAGGTTTGGACCCTCCCTAGGAGGAGCCTGCAGAGTGATTTAACCAGATGCGTTATATCGCCTGCTGGAAGCCAGTAGCACCTAAATCTGTCTATGCTCAGACAGGACTGTGACTGTCTCTGGGAGAGTGACTAGGCTCTGGTTTTCAACAGCAGTCCATCAAGGGCTTAGGGCTTTTCCAAAATTGAACAGCAGCCTGTGTAGCAGTCACTGATCATGAAGGTCACCACTATGTTAATCCCCAAGTGCGATTGCTCCCAAGTCCAGGATTAGGTCTTGAGCATCCTTAGGCTGACCTGGTCTAGAGTGTTGTGCTGTCTGAAAACTCAGAATCAATAGGTTCCTATTCTACATAGAAGAAAAGTGTGGCTCAGAAGTTAATAGAGACTTCAGCCAGGAAATCATTTAAGATTTGAACCTGCTGGATCCCTCTGTCCTCATCTCCCAAACCTTTCCCTGGCTGTCTGTTTCTCCTCATTCTCAGCTCCAATGACATCCCTCCTACAGCTCCTTCCTGGTTACTTTGGTGATGTTGCTCTCCTCTGCCCACCTCCCGTCACTATCACATCACTCTGCTGTGTTTTCTTCATAATTCTCATTGTTGTCTAAAATTATCTATTTGGTTGGTTGCTTGCTTGTTCATTGTCTGTCTCTTTCTAACTAGGTTGTAAGTTCCCCACTGCTTCCCTAGTGCCTAAAACACCAACAGGCACATTGTAGATACTCCACAAACATTCATGGAAAGAGTGGCTGACCAGATGTTTTCCACAACTGGCAGATCCAGCTGGCAAACACCTCTGGCCAGTATAAAGTGTTCATCTCAGCCCAGGATCTTGCAGAATGACCTACCAGATAGTCTACACTTCCTATGTGCTGAGCACACTCACAGCTCTGTGATCACCCCTCATTTCTCAGGTAAGGAAACTGGAAATCAGAAATACAACAAAATAGCATGCTCAAGAAAGCTAAGCTTTTAAGAGGCAGAGCTGGGACTCAAACACAGGTCTGTCCAAGAGCAAAGGTGATCCTCTTAAGTACTGGGCTGCTCCCCCAGCCAGGCTGAGCAAAAGAACAACACCAGCAATGAGAATAGTAGTAACTAACAATTATATGGTGCTTACTTTGCAGCAGGCACTGCTTTAAGTGCTTTAAGAGGGGCAGATGCAAGGGGGTAAATATGGTTACTGCCAAGAAAAAGAGTCTATCCCAATCCAAAAATAGGGATACTCCACCTACCAACAGTGTTGTTCAGCAGCATAAATCAGAGCACCAGTGGACAGCACCAGGCACATCCCAGGCACTTCACCCCTCCCCACTGTCTTCCCTCCTGGTAGGAAAAGGAGTCTTCCAGATTGAACATTCAACAGCTCAAAGGGGACATGGTGCAGTATATTTGGTAAACAGCCACCCATAGGGCTTTGAGGAGAACAGAGGAGGTGTTTGGGGTAGAGGGTGGAATTCCGTACAGTCATTGTCGAGAATAGCAAGAGCCCAGATGGATGCATATCAAATGCGTTTTATGCACATGATTTGGCCACCTACCTTCCCACCAAGCCAAACATCCATAATTTAAGAGTTGCAGAATATAAATGTTTCCTGTTGGTTTTCCACTCCCCAACTGGGGAGAGAGTGGTCATCACTTGCCTGGCAGTCTTAGTGGCCACTCGAGCACTGGTAGCCTTCCGACACCTTCAGAATTGCTCGAGATAACCATGAGCTCTCCAGCTCCTAAAAATGACTGGTACAGGGCTGAGCTTATGTCGGGGTTGGGGGTAGAAAGAGATGGGTGTCAAGAAGAAATGGCACTGTAGGGTGGCAGAGGCTGCGTAATCCTAAATATCAGACCAAGGTGGGTCAAACACCCTCAAGGATCCACTCAGTGATGTCATGTGTGTGTGTGCGTGTGCACTGGGTGTGAAGGAGAATGGAATATTATTGCTTTCCATGCCACAGAGATAAAATATTCCTGATTGTTTCCTCTCTCATACCAAGTTATTAACTCCATATGGCTCTGCCATTCATCACAGCCCTTCTTGGCCCATTTTAGGGTAACACATTCTTGAAATGTTCTGGCCTCGGCAAACAGCATTTCAGGAACTCCTCAGCATCCAGAACTGGGGGTAGAAATGTCATCCTTCGGCTGAATGAGTTGCCACACACATAAGCAACATAACAGTCAATGCTGAAATCCTACTGAGTTTTTTAATTAAACATTCCTTTGGGATCCAAAGAGCACTTCACGATTTTTCAGAACCTGGATCATGAATCATGAACAGAAATCTGATTTGGGATGTCAAGGGGTGGAGATGACTGGGCTCACTTGGGGCAGATCCTTTCACTGCCTCAAAGAGAAGAGTTGTTTCTTTTGATTGAGTCCCAAGGGAAACTGGTTTCATCAGTCATTTTCTGTAATGGAACAAATGCATATCAGGATACTTTTTTAATTCTAGTTATTTATTCTACCAATTGAAAAAAGGCATGCATAGAAAAATGACTAAAAGGAAATAAATACACCAAATTAACTGGGGTTATCTTTTAGTCATGATCTTTACTTTCTTCTTTATATACTTTTTAATTTTTTCCAAAATTTATATAATCAGTTATTAACTGGTTATAAACTATTTGTAAATATTGGCTTTGTGTTTTTAATTCCAGGTATTTGAACTTTCTACATTAGATTTACTTATTCAACACATACTTGTGAAGCACCTACTATGTGCTCTATCCAAGTTAGCAAATTATAGTCTAAGGGCCATGGCCCCTTTTATAAATAAAGTTTTATTAGAACACAGCCATGTCCCTTTGTTTGTGTATTATCTATGGCTGTTTTCACACTACAAGAGCAGACTTCAATCATTGAAACAGACACCAAATAACCCATAAAGCCTAAAATATGTATTATCTGGCCCTTTCCAGAAAAAGTTTGCTGGCCTCTGTACTATATGAGAGGTTCTAAGGTAGTAGAAATTAATAATGAGAGGAAAAAATACATCCCCACGGTGATGGATTTTATAAATTTTTGTCTAAACTTTGGTGGTTCCTGTATCCTTAAAAAAAGCTGCTCTGTGGTTACAGGAAATGTACGCTGATTTGTGGGATTCACAGCTTTTCTTCTCTGTGGTTAGAGCAGATTTCTTGATGCTGCAGGGGTGGAGAGACCCCCAAATCTTGTTTTCCTTGTTAACAATGGAAAGAATATTAGCCTGTCCCCTCCCCACCCCGACACAGTGCCTCGCACGTGGTTAAGCACTCAGTAAACTTCAGCTATGATCGTCAACATCACCCAGGGTTATCCAAATGGATTCACCATCCCTTGCATGGGACTCAAACTTAACTCAGGTTTAAGAGACCCATGTCTCTTATGTCAAGCCAGCAGAACTCATAGTTCTGGAGAACTTAATGTGCTTCTCTTTATTTATCTAAAATAGCTCATTGTAGGCCCAGAAGCTGGTAGTTCCAGATACATGCCACTGGAAGGCACATAATTCCTAAACTCAAGCATCACCTGGTTTGGAAAGGGCCACGAGTAATAAAGCAATGAGTTTCCAGACCTAGTTCAGTAAACAAGATTCCCTATTCCTAGCTAACACACAACAAACACCCTTTGACTTCTGCTGAACCCCATCTCCTTGGAAACATCATAATAGAGTTAACAAGCGCCCAGAAGATGCTTAGAGGATCTTCTGTTCACTCCGCAACAGGAATGTGCTTGAGTATTCTATTAAAGAAGGACACATTGTGTTGGCCTCAGCGTTAACCTGCTAAGCATGCAGAAACACATCAGAAACAGGTGGGAGAGAAGCGTAGCTCAGGGCCTCCTTGGCAAAGGGAACTCTGCAGGTAAAATGCTCTAATTAGGATCTTGGAGTCTGTTCAACATTCAACAGGATCCTTCCAAGTCTGTCTCCTTTATTCAATTAAAGAAATAATAGGAACCTTCAATTCTCCCTGTGATTTAAAATAATGCTAAATGCTCAGGTAGAGTTTGGGGATTTTTAAAAATTATTTAAAACACATTTCTAAAAGAAACTTCTGCTGAATTTAATCATGACTGCTTCTGGGAAACAGTCAACAAACAGGCTACTGGCAATTCAAATCACCTTCCCCACACACACGCTTGCCGGGGGCAGTATCTATCACAGAATGAGTCAGTCCAAATTGGGAGGGATTCTCTGCATTTCAAAGATAAACAAAACAATAATAACACTTTAGTCCAGAAAAAGAGTAGAAATTATTGAGGTGAATGTTCAAATTGGAAGGAGTAACAGAGGAAGGGAAAAGAAAAAGAAAAAGAAAACATACACCCAGCGACACTGTGGGAGATACATTTAGTGAGAGTCGCTCCACCTGGACAGGACTCACTGTGCTTTGCAGATTCTTTTTTTTTTTTTTTTAATCATCTTCTGAATCTAGTTTTGTCTAGCATGGCTGAATTTTTTTTCATATGGAGTATTCTCTATTGTTCAGGATTCGACAACCCAAGATTTTTGCTTCACCGTTTGTATGGCCAAGGTTATTTATTCAATGTGGAATAAGGAAAAGGAGGTGAAATCCTGTTCACTTTGGGAGCTGGCGTGGAATAAGGTTCACCTTAGTCTAGAGAGCATAGTTCAGAGACAGTCTGAGTTTAAATCTGGTTCATCAAATAAATGACCTTGAGTGAGTTACCTATAACTTTTGGAGGCTTAGCTTCCTGATTTGCCATGTGGTGATAATTGTATGTCCTCATGAGGTTATTGTGAGGATTAAATAAGATACTATATGTTAAGCATTTGTCATGGTGCCTGGAAAACAGTAAGTACAGACAACTGTAAGTGTCTATACTTATTACTGCCATTATTATTATTAACAACCAGCCCAATCCTGGAGTTAATGTTTAAATCTCCTTGGTGACATCACATTTAAGTGGTTCACCAGCCTTTAGTTGGAAACCTCCCAGGGGAGGAAGCTCACTACCTACATTTATGTGTATCTCAGGCTGTTAGAAAGTTCTTTCCTGTATTCAGCTGAAACTTCTACTGTGGTTCTTAGTTCTTGATCTTAGTTCTATCCCTAGAGAGCCTTAAGGAACAGGGATAATTCCTCTTGTACTTTGTACCAGGGAAGGTTTGGTTTTTATTGCAAGTAATGAAAACCAGCTCTAGCAAGCTTTAGCATTAAAAGAAATTAACTGGAAAGATCCTGGGGCATCTGATTAAGTCAAGAAGCAGGAGAAAGAGGAAGAAGAGGAGGAGGAGGAGGACTCTGTCTCAGGGAATACAGGAACCACAGCAGGTTCAGGATATACCTCATCAGAGGGAATCATCAAACCCCCTGTTTCTAGCACTACCATTAACAAACTTTACCTACAGTTCCAAGAATCTCATTGGCTTAGCCTATGTCAGGTGTCTACCTTTGTATCCATCAGCTCTGACCAGGGGACAGAGACACCTACAGCAAATCATGACGATGGGAACCCATCTGTGTATTGGGGCATAGAAAAGCATCTCAAAGAAGGGAATTATTGTGAAGTGAGCAGCCTCCCAGCCATGTTATGAGGAAACCCAAGCCATGTGAGCAAACCAAGACACAATCCTTTAGATACTTGAAGCTATTCTCTAGGGCAAAATCCTCAATATCCTAGGTTCTTTCAGCCACTAAGATTGAATTCATTAAAAGTAATTGTGTGATTTTTTTTATTTATTTCACTAGAAAGTTGAGCTTTAGAAAGACAGAGGACGATGTCTGTCTTATTCACCAACATATCCCAGCACTCAGCCAGGGGCTTGGACCACAACAGGTACTCAAATAATCACTGCATTCATTAATTGATTGATGAACTCATTAATTTATTATTTTTGAGAACTTTCTGGTTACTTCCAAATGTGGCTCTGTCCCTCTCAGTCATTTTCTACTCATGATGAGAAACTCCAATGTCAGTGTCCTATTTTTTTTTTTTGCATAAAATAGGAAAGAAGGTAAAATAATTCACAAGACTTATTTTCAGTCACATAAGAATTTTATTTGCCCATCTGTTCTGGTTAACTATTCCTACAGAGCACACTCCAAAACATAGTGGCTTAAAACAACACTAGTCATCGACTTGGCTCATGGATCTACAAATTGGGCAGGGCCTGGTAGGATGGCTCATGTCTGTTCCACATGGTGGCAGCTGGAGAATCCTGGCAGGGGACAGGAGAATCCACTTCCAAGGTGTCAAGTGGATGCAGTCTGTCAGCTGGAAGCTCAGCTGAGGATGTGGACCAAGACCTCAGTTCCCCTCCACAGGTGCTTGTCCATAGGCTGGTTGGACATAGTCACAGCATGGTGGCTGGGTTCCAAGAGAGAGGAAGAGAAGTCCATGGCATTTTTATGATGCAACCTCAGAACTCACATAGCATCACTTCCACCATATGCTAGTGGTCAAGGAGTCACAAAGGTCCACCCATCTCAAGGGAAAGAAATGTAGACTTCTCCATGCTATAGGAGAAATGGCAAGGTCACATGGAAAGAAGAGCGTGTGGGCTGGGAGATATTTAATATTATTGTGGCAGTCTTCATAAAATTCAATCTGCCAAACCACCAGGTTGAGTTTCAGCATTGCCAGTTTAAGCACTATTGACTGGTCCTCCACTCAGTCATCACTGTTTTGAGTCATCTATACTGGGCATAGGGGTAAGCCCTGGGAGTACACAGATAAATGAGAAAACTCCCTTCCACTGGGGAGTTCACAGATGGGGAGAGAAGATGGAATAATGAAAATCCAATGTGATAAGTGATTCAACCAAGTTCTGTACAAGGCAGCATAGGCAGTGAAAGAAATGATTGATTTTGTCTGCAACGGATGCTAAATCCTAGTTTATCTAAACACTTTTCTTGGTGGACATGGGTTCTGTCATGCTGCTAGGTTACCATTTCCAGAGTTAGCGGGCAATGCTTTAGAGGAGCGTGTGTACGGCCAGATCCTCCATGTTGTCCTACATGAGGGTCACACCAACCACAGCCAAAAAGGATGGGACTGCCTGGCTGACAAAGGGAGTGGCCGTTGGGACCGATGTCTTGGATATGATACCTCCTCATGGGAGTGTTGGATGTTTCAGAGAAGAGAGAACCCCAGAAAACAAATAAGCAAATAATAATATTTTTCAAATAGACATTAGCTTTCAGAACAGTGTTAGGTTCATAGAAAAATCGAGAAGGCAGGACCAAGAATTCCCTTATACCCTCCTCCCTGTTGCCCCTATTATTAACATCTTAAATTGGCTTAGTACATTTACTATAATTAGTGAACCGATATTAACACATTGTTATTAACTGAAGTCCACAGTTTACTCATATTTCTTTCCTTTTTACCTGATGCCTTTTTTCCTGTTCCAAGATTCCATCTAGGATACTTTATCACACCCAACTGGTGTCTCCTTGGGCTCCTTTTGGCTATAAAAGTTTCCCAGGCTTTCCTTGTTTTTGATAATCTTGACAGTTTTAAGGACAACTACTCATATATTTTGTAGGATTCCTCTCTATTGGGATTTGCCTGATGTCTTTCTCACGATTAGACTGGGGTGATGAGTCTTTGGGAGGAAGACCACGGAGGTAAACCGCCGTTTTCATCACATCACATCAAGGGCACACAGTGTCAACGTGATTACACCTTTGATCACCTGGCTGAGGTGTCAGCTATTTCTACTGCGTAGTCACTCTTATTTTCTCCCCTTTTCATACTGTACTCTTTGCTTCTCCTCCTGGAGGGCAGAGTGTCTATATAAATTATTGGGAACGCTGCATAGGAGATGTGTCTCTTCCTCATTTATTTATGTGTTCAGTTATTTATTTATACCAGTAGGACTCATGGATATTTATTTTAAACTTTAGGTTATAATCCAATCCTATTTTGTCACTCCATATATTCTAGACTTGGCCATGTCAAGCTCTTTCAAATGGTCCCCTGGTCCCTTGGACATCCCCCCATCATTTGGGAGTAATAGTGACCTTTTGTGCGTGTATTGGGAAAGCGCTAGAATAGAAAGGCTGTATTATCGCGTGCATTTCTAACTTGATCCTTCAAATAAACCTGTGGTGTAGGCGCTCCCATTTACAAGCAAGGAAGCTGAGATGCAGAGAGGGTCAGTAAATTGTTGGTGTGTTAAAGTGACACAAGAGCCTACTAAAAGAGCGTCCCATGGCCAAAAGTGGTGGCAGCCACTTTTCTGCATCTTTTGGCTTCTGTTCTTCACCCCATGACCCAGGACGTACAGTCGAGAGGAAAAGCCGACCAGAGAAAACCACCCACGTGGACGTGTCACAGACTTGTGTGCTGCCCCCTCGCAGGATGTCGCGGACAGACGTGATGGACACGCAGGGATGGCATTTCTGAAATCCGAAGGGGGGGATATTTTGAAGCTTGAGTGGGTCTCCTTGGAGTCCCTTAAATTAGCTTGCATGAGCTCACTCCACCCACCAAAGAGAAAGCCCTCAGTATGACACGCTTCCTTCCCAACCCTGGCGCTCAGCTCCTTCCACGTTCCCCTCCAACCCTGCAAAATGCCAAAGCAGCTTCGAGGAAGTCTGCTGAGAATTGCTAATCACTTTTTACACTTGGTTGGATAAAGCCCAGAGCAGGAAAGAAAACAGAGACCCAAATCCCCTTTTGAAAGCCCCACAGTAACCAGAGATCTAAAAGACAAACGGGGTGCCACCATATGCCCGGGACGTAGGAAGCTCAGGGAGGCTGGTTTCTGGCTTCCCCGTGGAGCCCAGCCTGGAATTATAATGCAGGCTGTTGGTTCCCGTCCCCCCAGGTTGGGCACCGAATGTCTTGCCTCCCCCAAATCAAGCCCCATTCTTCCAATGCTATCTGCTTGCTTTCTATGGGTTAGAAGAACAGTAGCATCTTGCACAATAAAATTCAATTTTAGAAATTTCTCTGCTGCCTCCGAGAAGGGGAGGAAAACTCTCAATATGAGGGCAGCTTTTCTTTATCAGTTTCTGCTTGGGAAGATGACAGTGCCATCCTTTACATTTCTTAAGGAAATAGAGCAGAGCCAAAGTAGGCTGTGGCACCCAGCTGGGGTTTAAGACCTTGTTCATAATGCCGAAGGAACTTCAAAAAGTTACAAGGACAATACCTACTGTAATACGCTCATTGACATCTAAAGGAGCCCAAGAAAACTAGGCCATGGGTATAATGAGAGGCAAAAATGCTGATAAATGGAGGGGGAGACACACCAGAGTGTCCCTGGGAGCTTTTGCTTCCTACTTTAAGAATAAAATTGGATGGGAGCAATGGCTTTCAGAAGACGTCAAAACTGCCTCGCGACTCTGGCAGGAGCTAACTTTGTTTTCTAAATTTAAAGACATTGCAGCTTCTATAATTTGTCTCCAATAAAGCTATACCATTTTTTAGCCGTGGCTTTCTTGCTAACTCACTGTGCGGACATGGTTACTCACCCTCTTGGAGAATATTCAGTTTACTCGTCTATAAAATGGGGGCAGAGAACATCCTCAGGCAGAGACTTTACCTGTAAGGTTCCCTCACCAGGCACTTTGACAAGGTGTGCATAAGATGCCCAGTGCCCTCCAAAACAAAGCAGAGATTGTTTCTGTCCTCCAGAAGCTTAATAGGTAACAGAGATAATGAAATTCGTATGGACACACAATAAAAAGTAGTCTAGAAGACACACAAACACAATAAAACGTAAGCCCCAGAGCTGTTGGCAACTCACATAATTCTCATTTCTTTCTAACATACTTTCCAGAAAATAGCAGCTAAGTCACTTTAAAGAGAAAAGGTGATTATTTTCATGCAAGGACACTTCCCTCTGCGTTACGTCAAGGTCATTGGCCAAAGTTAGAGTGTTTTGACCCTTCGCTGTGTTCTTCCCTGCAACTTCCTCCCTTTGGGCAATGGCCCATTCGTGTGACGACGTCAGAGTAACCCAAGGAAGGAGCAAGGAAATAAATCAAAGTGAGTTTTTTTTTTCCTACTGGAAGCAGCTATGTTTAAAGGTCTCATTGATCATTTATTCATCCATTCAATAAACATTTCCTGAACTGTACCAGATGGGTAAGTACAATACTAGACATCGTGAATACAACAGTGAGCGAAATACTCACTGCCTAGAGCAGAAGACATAAACATTTTTAAGGAAATTATGACACCATATTGCAAGCTCTTGGCACTATGGGAGCACAGGTGACAGGCACCTTCTCTCCCACCAGATAGTCAGAGAAGACTTCCTGGAGGGGGTGACATGAAAGCTAAGTCCATCAGGACAAGTAGGAGTTGGCTAAGTGAGGGAGTGTGATGAGCAGGTTCAGGAAAGGGGAACAGCAGCTGCAAAGGCACGGAGGCAGCAGTGAGCCCATCGAGTGTCGTGGGGAGATGGGCGGGGCTGAAACTTGACAGTGCAGAGATCCGATTGGGTATATTACAGAAGGCAAGGGACAGTCGTAAATAGGTTTGAAAGAGAGAAGTGGCAGGAACAGATTTGCATTTTAAGAAGAGCTCTGTAGCTAGAAAATTAGATAGGGAAATAAAATTCAAGGATGCCCAGAGATATCAACCATCAACTCAGACGACCACCCTTTGTAGGGAGCATTCTCCCACGTGTATTCTCACAGGTACCTTTCGTACTTGGAACAACCGGGTGAAAGAAGTGTGGCGACTACCCCCATTTTACAGATAAAGGAATCAAAGCTCCAAAACAGTGTTCCTAACCTCGCCTTCAAAGACATTTTGGTCCAGATACTTCCCCATTGCATGGAGTATGTTCCGTGCATTGTAGGAGATTTAACAGCATCTCCGGCCTCCACCTGCTAGATGCCAGCAGCACCCTCCCATCACATGTGACAACCCCAAAATGTCCCCAGATGTTGCCAGATGTTCCCTAGAACCACTATTCTAGAAGATCAAACCGTGCAGTTCACACGAGCGAGGATGCTCGCCGGGTCTTCTATCTCCGCAGCCCACGCCTTTTCGACTCCGTCACGCACACTCCCCATCCACGCCAGCCTTGGCCAAGACGTCACATGCATCGATTTGCCTCTAAACAACTCAAGTTTTCACTGGAAAAAGCCTTAAGAACAGATGTCGTTTTCCCCAGGCATTTCAATTTTCTCATACATTAAAGCAAGGATGACTTTTTTTTTTCTTGTCAGATAAAAATTGTGACCACACTGGAAGCAAAAGAGGTTTCTCTCCTCACATGTGCAATTCTAAACAGCTCCCTCCAAACCAGCAGGGCACTGGGGAGGATCATGTGCCCGGCATCGGAGTCCAATTCTGCCCAATTCCACGGGTGTTTGCTCCTGTCTTGAGCATCGACATCCATTGGATGATTTGAAGTTTCCTCCTAAATATGTGCATTTAAAAAAAAAATCATTCCTCTCATCAGAAAGTTTGCTTTGTGCTTAAAACTGCAGATGTAAAAAAAAAAAAATGAGAATTTCACAGAGTAGGTACGCATGGCTAGAACGTGGTCTAGCCAATTTCCTCTCTATGTGAAAGTGTGGCAGCCGGAGAACTTGTCTTCCCCATTCAGATTACCCTGCCAGACAAAGGGAGGTTTTTAGAAGAGTCCTGAGCATGTAATTTTATTACCTTAACATTTATTTTAATATAATTCATGTAATTTCTTCGGCAGGAGAAAAGTTATTTTCCTAAATACCTGGTAAAATGAGAGTTGATGGATTTTTAACTCCCACCAACGCTCTCCGTAGAATTTTCGACTCAGAAAAGGAAACGTTGAGAGGTGCTCAGCTCAAAAGACTCACCTGGAGAAGGGAGGGTGGCAGGGCCTTTCAAGCTCGGTGATTGCTATATCTCAGTAGAGACCAAACTCATCCCCCACACCAGCAGCTTATAAGGGTAGAACCAAGGTCAAATTTGATCAGGGTTTCTTAGCCTCCATGCAGTTGTCATTTGGGGTTGGATAATTCTTGTAGTGGGGGTTGTCCTGTGTACTGTCAAATTCTTAGCAGCATCCCTGGTCTCTGATCATCTGATGCCAGCTGCACATCACCCCAGTTGTGACAAACGAAAGTGTTGCCATTTATTGTCAAATGTTGAGAACCAGTGAATTTTACCTCTTTGCTACGGGATCTCCCAGGCCTATTTGTGGGACCCATTTGAGTAGTGGAAGGGAGGAAGCTGCATCCAGTGCTCAAAATGAATTCACAGGCAACTAAGAGTTGCTAATGAGAATAGAAAAGGGGCCAGGCATGGTGGCTCACACCTGTAATCCTAGCGCTCTGGGAGGCTAAGGCAGGAGGATTGCTTGAGCTCAGGAGTTCAAGACCAGCCTGAGCAAGAGCAAGACCCATCTCTCCTAAAATTAGCCAGGCATGGTGGCTCATGCTGGCTGAGGCAGGAGGATTGCTTGAGCCCAGGAGTGTGAGGTTGCAGTGAGCTATGATGACACCACTGCACTCTACCCAGGGCGACAGAGTGAGACCCTGTCTCAAAAAAAAAAGAGAGAAAATTGAAAAGGTAAACCTACCAGGTGTCTCACACAACTACATCCTGTAATTTTCCTCTAGTATCTAACGGTCCTTCTGCATAGCAGGAAGCTAGAATGGAACATGACTTTCCTTTCTGTGATTTCTTCGACAAATGTTTATATAGTCTACAATGTGCTGGGCACTATTCTAAATGCTTCAAAGCAGCATCTCCTTTGATGCTTGTCATAATCCTATGAGGTGTGTACTATTATCACCCCATTTCACAGAGGAGAAAACTACAGCACAGTAACATTAAGTAACAGCTAGTGATCAACAAACCAGAATTCATCTGATTCCACAGTGTGGGCTCTTACTCAGTAGGGTGAGTGGGATACATGTTGGGGAAAAGGAATTGAGTCTGGACTCAGATTCACCTGGTCTCATCTCCTGGCTTTGTCACTTCCTAGCTGATGAACTTGAACAAATTGCCTAATGTCCTATTTTTTTCATAACTAGGCTGAATCTCAGAGACAAGGATTCCTCTATCAAAGGACCACAATGAGGACTATACCAGTCCTGAGTTTGGTGCCCAGGAAATGTTCTAGGGGTGTTCATTACCTCTCTCACCTGCTGTTTCAGAAGCGAGTAGCCACTAAGTGTAAACAGCAGTGGTGGAAGTGACGATCGTCAACCATGAGGACTGGCTCCTAAGTCCAAGCTACCACTGCCTCTCTTACCAGGATAACCACAGTAGCCTCCTGAAGGGTCTCCCTGCTTCTCCTCTTACATATTACACATGCTACATTCTAACATCATATTAGATACTCAATAAATGCTGAATGAATTACTATGAACAATAAATTCCTTGGAGCCTCTGGCACATGTGATATTTCGTACTTGCATGACTTTGCCCTTTCTGTTTTGTTGCCAGGAATATTCCCCGCAACTTTGTTAACCTAATTTCTGCACATCTCTTAAGATTCAGCTCAAGTATCTCTTTCTCCATGACCACCTAGGCAAGTCTAAGTGACCCTCCTCTGCATGCCACAGGACGCCCTGCCTGTTTGTGTCCTTGTGCCTACCGTGTTACATTGGAAGCATCTGTTACTGTGTCTCTCCCTACTACTCTGTAAGTTCTTTAAACATAAAAACTAAATATCTTTTATTTTTTTTATGGAAAATAGTAGCTTTTTCTCTTTTTCTTTTGGAACAGAGTCTCACTCTGTTGCCTGGGCTAGAGTGCAATGGTGCCGTCATAGCTCCCTGCAATGTGAAACTCCTGGGCTCCAGCGATCCTCCTGCCTCAACCTCCCGAGCAGCTGGCATTACAGGTGTGCACCGAGGTGCTCAGCTAATTTTTCTATTTTTTATAGAGACGGGGTCTCACTCTTACGCAGGCTGGTCTCTAACTCCTGGCATCAAGTGATCCTCCCGCCTCGGCCTCCCAAAGTGCTAGGATTACAGGCATGAGCCCCCATGCCCGGCCCACATTTTAAAGCTTTATTTATTTTCACCCTAGAATCAGGAGGAAGGGAGGCCAGAACGGCACTAAACAGCTAAAGAGAAAGTTGGATAAATTAGAGGAAGACCCTACAGACAAACTGCCTTTCTTCTCGATTCTATCCAGAGCCCACAATTTTGGACTTCACTGGTGACTCTTAAGAGTCTGAAGTTCCAGGGACTTTATTAGACAATGAAAAGTGTGTGAATCACCAATACAGAGATAAGTATCTGAGGACTCCCACTCACACTGCTATGAAGTGGTAAATACGATCGTGGAAACCAACAGACATGGATCCAAATGCTGACCTCACTCTCCATCTTTGCAGACAATCTCTCGGCCCTGGTTTTCTCATCTGTAAAATGGGGGTAATAGCGTGCTTACCTGGAATGGTTACTGGGGGGAACAAATAAGTGAATGTAAATAACATGCTTAGCACAATGTCTGGCACACAGTAGGACCCAATAAATGTTTCCATTATCATCTTCAAATATGGCTTCCACTCCATGGGAAGTCCCCATGTCTCTGCCACGAGCAGGAAGATATAGAATTTCGTGAATCGATGTGAAAGCGACAGCCAATGCTGACACATGTAAGAGATGAACTGGAAGGACAATAAACACGAGAAGGAAACGGTCCTGGGGAAGTCAAAGAGGAATCTGCAGACACACAGAGGTTGCTATTGCATGATTTCTCCTTATTGCACCATCCCCTGCCATCACCAGCTGCTGAGACAAGCCACCTGCTAGGCATCGTCAGGAGAGAAATGCCACATCACGGTTCCAGAATTTGAGCATAAAATACTACAGACGCAAAAGAAAAACATATGGTACAACAGGGGGAAAAAATGGTTTGAATGTCTCCAAGAAGCAAGACGAATCAGATGAAGGAAAGGCAGCCGCCACCACCAAGCAATTTTCGAAAGAGCAATCTCCCCTAAATGAAGAAACGCTAAACAAACGACTCCCAGGGTATCCAGAGCCCTGGAAAGACCCCATGCAGAAAGCGAGCTTCTCCATACCAAGCATCCATCTCTAGGTCAGGGCTGCCCAGTACACCGCACTACCCACGCTGCAGGCTGGAGGTGTGTTGCAGAGAAAAGCCATTATCCAGTGAAGTCAATTCCGTGCGT
This sequence comes from Lepilemur ruficaudatus, assembly GCA_963574885.1. Lineage (NCBI taxonomy): Eukaryota > Metazoa > Chordata > Mammalia > Primates > Lepilemuridae > Lepilemur > Lepilemur ruficaudatus. Next base: position 1,727 of record CAUYRT010067920.1, on the reverse strand, counting down.
TGGTTTCCCCTCTCCCCATCCAGTCTCCTTCGGGTGAGCTTGAAGCAGTCACCACAAGAGATACCAGCCCATATGGGCCATGTCTTTTTACCTTCTGTATTTAGATGCTTTGACATCTGGGCCCTGCTGGCCTGAGAAACCACCCTTCCCAGGGTGAGTCAATTCCCAGAGACAGCAAACAACTCTGAGAGTGCACTTTTCATTTGCAAACCGACCAACCCAGAGCCCACACCCAACCTCCCTCTTTATCTCCTGCCCCGAGCAACTCAGTCAACTGTAGTGTCTGTTCTGATCGGTTTAATGTCCCTTGCTTTAACCACCCTCGGGCCAGCTACCGGACAACTAGAGACAGCCCCTACACCGCAGACCCCATGGGAATTATTCAAGCTGGCTGATTTTCTAAACTCGCTCACCCTACCTTGCCCATTCTTTCCCACCCAAACTACAATAAAGGCTCTTGCCCAGGCCTTCCCCTCGTTCCCTCAGCCCCCTGACCAAGCCTGGCGCTTTCCGTGTGCCTCACCTGGCGTAGCGTGACCCCTTCTCTTGGGGTCTGTGAGTACAACGAGGTGTCTTTTCAAGGGCAGTCATTTCCCGATCGGTTGACTTTGCCGTATCTAAACAATTAGAAAAGCTATATTTTAAAATAACAGCCTAAGCCACCAGTCAGTGAGGTCTTTAGTCTCCTGGTCTCGGAGTTTCCTCCCATGTAAGAGAAGCCACCAGGTACGACCAGCTGAGACAAAGTAGATTCGTAAAACATTAGTTTGTTGTCACTGACAATGACCTTGGGGAATTCTCTTCTCCTTACAACCCGAGGATTTTCTCTGAAGGTCTTTGTCCTCTCAACATCTCCCACCCGTCTTGCAAAGAGTCCTTTGAGGAGGTGATATTTGCACGGAGACATAAAATGGAATGGGGGGTCAGCTGCGTGTGCATCTGGGGGCAAAGCACTCTGGGCAAGGACAGCAGGTGCAATGCCCTGAGATGAGAACGTGGGCATGCCGGTCTCCTTATAAAAGCAGCCACCTGGCACGGTGCTTCCAGGGTCTGTTAGGCTAAATGAAAGAAGCCAGACACCAAAGGTCACGTTTTATTGATTCCATTTATAGGAAGTATCCGGAATAGGTAAATCCACTGGCAGGGAAGGGGGGCTGAGTGGTATGAGGGTACACGCTAAACAGGCATGGGGTTTCCTTTTGGGGTGACGAAAAATGTCTTGGAACTAGATCGAGGCACCGCATTGTGAATATACTAAATGCCACTGAATTGTTCACCTTACAGTAGTTAACTATTAGTCTTATGTAATATGAATTTTGCTTCAATTTTTAGGGAAAGTAAAAAAAAAAAAAGTCACTTGGTCTGTGTTTCCTCACATCCTTCTCTCCTAGTCAGACTCCTCACCCCTCTGGGGATTCTGCCTTTTCCTCACCTTGTTGCTATTTTTCTTTATTTCGTTCCCATCCCATTGCCTCTCTCGGACACACGTTCAAGCGTGAATAACTTTCATAAGTACCAACTCACCCAAAAGAGGAAAGCAAAAGACTCGGTTGCCAGGCCTTCCTCACAGAACCGGGATTCAAGGAGAAACACATGTCCTGGCGGGGGGAACGGACATGTCACACGGTGCAGCAGCCCTCCCTGGAGATGCAGCAAAGGCATCATTTCATCCATCCTCTGTTTCCGCGCCTCCCTGCTGCCCCCCAGGGAAAAAGATGATTAATAGA